>JAMZAV010003942.1:0-102500 GCA_024449915.1 Sweltsa coloradensis | reverse complement strand
CCACGTGGAGGAGTTACAACAAAATGGATAGCATAGAAACCTTCCCCGTGAAAAAATACATATATGTGTCAATTTTTTTTATGGATATCGGATGAATGGGGTAGTGTGGGATAAATCGATTAATTATCTAATCGATTAATCGGCGATATTAACCGCGGTTAACCGAAATCCCAATTGTAAGTACGGTACAGTTGACAATGCTGGGTTTATCAGTTGGCCCGCTGCCAACCACGGCGTCTTGTGGCTCCTTACGAAATAAAACTTAATCTGTCATCAGTGGGCCTGCCATTACGTCATCAATAACATACACTGCGACCACACTACACTTCATTCGAAAAACATTATTGTTTTTTTCACTTTATGTGTTACAGGCACCGATCACCACGTGTTACAACAAAATGGATAGCATAGTAATCTTCCCCGTGAAAAAATACATATATGTGCCAAGTTTCATTGAGATCGGATGAATAATGTAGTAATGCATACATTCGTTTTTAGGGCGCGACTCTCGGGAGCGGCCTTATAGGTTTGCAACAAGTTTATAGATTATGTATCTGTGTACATTTGGAGCGCGTCAAGAACTATGCATTTATTTGAGGTAGAAGATATTAACCAATGTCAACGAAACTTTGCAATCATGATTCCAAAAGAACACTGCATCACTTCTTAAAATTTCATACTGTTTTGAGGGGCGTAAGTGTTCCTAAATGCAAGTTTAGTCAGCCGTCAAATTTTGACATTTTACACATCTTGATAGTTTTTCATCAAAATTCTGCTATCAATTTTGAGTTATCGCAACGAAACTCAAACTCGACCTGCCTCGATTGTTTGTGAATAGAATACTACCAAATAAATTTTCATGACGTCATTAGTTGCGAGCACGTGTGTGACAGAAATTAGTCAGATCCGTGTACATTTAGCGCGCGTCAAGACCTACGTATTTATTTGAGGTAGAAGATATTAACCGATGTAAACGAAACTTCACATGCATGATCTTAATAGAACCATGCATCACTAATTAAAATTTTATACTTTTGTGGGGGGCGTAAGTGTTCTTAAATGCAAGTTTAATTAACTAATTTTTTTTCGGATCCGTGTACATTTAGCGCGCGTCAAGACCTACGAATTTATTTGAGGTAGAAAATATTAATTGATGCAAACGAAACTTTACAGGCATGATCCCAAAATAACCGTGCATCACTCCTTAAAATTTCATACTTTTGTGAGGGACGTAAGTGTTCTTAAATGCAAGTTTAATTTCCTCATGTTTTGCTTTCGATCCGTGTAATGTTGGTCGTAGCTAAGTGATGAAAACTTGAGTAAAGGGTCTGGCTCGCTCTCTTGGTGATTGAAGCGTTTTGGGGGGGGGGGGAGTGGCATGCCTGTGAGTGTGACTCCAGGCCTCTTAGACTACCATCTGGGTTTGTCTCGAGGTGTGTTTCTGCTAGTTGGTGATTAAGCACGTGTAATCAAAATGCTAGTGTTAATCGGATATTGTATCAGTTCCTTCTTGCAATTGTTTACTTTTCGACGTTAGAAGACGCTGTGAGTGGGCTACGTGCCACAAATACTACCGTATGGCAGTGATTACCTTCATGCGCGACGTAAGTTTGAACGTGTTACTATCATAATATTATCTGTGCTATTATAATTATGTCTGGATTAAGAGAAATGACTACTATATTTCGTCAATGCATAAGTAGTTCGCAATAGAATAACATTGCTTTGCCTTAAACAACCTGAAAGTCTCAAGCAACCCCAACCGGGTATTGCACCCGATCCTTTTGCTTGCCATGCGGACCCTTAATTCTCGAAGGTGAATCTCAAGTTATGGCCGCAAGAGGTTGACCACGTTAAATATAACTAAATAAAGATCAACACCTTTGATTTATGTATTGATGTTTATTCATGTATGAGATAAAAATATTCACCTAAAATGTATAAAAATACGTGCCTTTTTAAAATATATTTCGACGTTAAAAGACGCTGTGAGTGGGCTACGTGCCAGAGATTTGACCGTATGGCAGTGATTACCTTCATGGTATGTTACCAATTTTGCGTGATCACAATGTTACTTACAAAAATTCATGCCTTGATCATTTGACTAAAAAATAGCATTAAACTAATTACGAATTTTATTCTTCATATAAATCATTATTTATTTTATTCATTTCATCATCTAATTATTAATCCAATCAATGGTATTGAGACATTTAAATATTTTGAACAGATCATGGATTGGCCGCATGGTCTAGCAGTGGAAGTTTGTTTACTTTTTGTTTCCTGAGTGGCTACTCCACATGTCTGGCGTTCGAGGGGTTGTCTTGAGTAAATATTCTGATACGACTTTTTATTTGGGTGCTCCCTGTGTAACTACGTGTGCATAAAATAATATAGCCAGGGATCTTGACCTAATATTTCTCAGTGGTGATTACTAACTTATCTAAACATTCGACAACCATCCGCTAGCGTCTTACGCAACACTCCCATGTGCGGGATTTCCCCAGCCTCTATGTAAACAGCCAATTGACGGAGATTATTTATGTCGCCTCGCGACACATTAGTGGTCTCGGTTCTTTACAAAATTCCTCACACAACACTAACAGTGAGTTCCCTGTCTGTTATCACGGCAACAGTGACGCAACGCAACAGAGTTCTGAAAATAATAATAATATAAGAGCACTGAAAATCAGTTATATAACTGAGTGGTAGACTAAATACAATTTATTTTATTTATTTATTTTATAGACTCCTTCATGCTGGAGGTTGCGAGTTCGATACTGGTTACCGGCCACAAGTTATGAAGAAATATAATTTGGAGTCGGTTTCATATAGTGATTGCAAGGCTGCGGGCTCCTTTCAGTTTGAAGTATAATAATGTCCCTATAGTGCGTTGTGCGAGATTTACCATTGGAATTGAATAAATGATTAGCTATAGGCCCTAAATTTCATATAAAGTTGATTTGGCAAAATTGTGAAGGCACACTTTATTATTTTACTGTTTCGTGCGCTAATAGAAACCCAGGGCAAACCAAAGACAAAGTTATTTTCACTAAAGATGAACTTGTTTAAAAATGATCCCAAAACTTTTTCAAAACTGGATTTAATTGTTAGGTTTACTTTTATCTGGGTGGCAGTGTAGTGGGTGTATACGTGACGGTTTTGAAAACAGTTTTGAAGTCAAACCCGAGAAGAATGTTTTTGACTTGAACCGATCCAAACCTAGTTTCGAAGCGTATACATAATGTTTTCAAACCTCAAAGCGTTTTAAATAGATTTTAAAACCGAATGTATATAAGATGTATATATCTCTCTCGAATTAAATAATAATTACAGGGGAGATTTACTAAAAATTACGTTTTATAACTTCTACTTACATAATATTAAGCCTGGTGATTTAGCAGTCACAATACAAAATTAGCAATTTTTGTTGTTGCTTTCATTATGTCATATGTGAGTATAAAAAATAAATTATTTTCACCAGTCATTTTTTTGGTTAGTACTGAATATATAAGTAGTATAAGTTATAAGTAAGTTCTAAGTTCATTATAATAGTGTGCTCCAAGTTCTTTGTATGAGCTCTGGTGGCGGATTCTCGCAACGCTCTAACCCTTTCTAACCAGGCTTTGCCATATGGCAACAGAAAGTTCTAAAAAAAATTGCGGGTAAATTTTTGGTTTTTCAGTTTAACCCCAATTTTTTTAATTTTTCTTTGGCAAATTAAAAAATATTTAGATTTTTTTCCCAATTCAGTGGGACGAATAGTGACTTTTTGAGAGAAGATTGAAAATACACAGGTGCTAAAAAGGCTAAAAACAGAAAATGTTTGGTTTTTCCCGGAAAAATAATAAATCTCCTGTCTTGGTGTTATTTAAGATACACAAAATCTAAAATAATATGCAAAAAATTCAGAAAAAAATCTAGTTTTAGAAATGCACTTCAAATTTAAATTTGACCCAGAAATTAAGATTTTATTCAAAATCCAAAAATTACAAAAAAAATTGCTTAAAAATCAAGATAAAAAATAAATAAAAAAAAAAATCTCAGAAAAAAAATTGGATTTTTAATTGAATTATTACAACTACCTAATTAAGACAAAATTAATTCGGGAATGAAAGGGCTAAGGAGTATACTTGCTGACGGCGGAGTGTTTACCCCATAAGAATAGCCTACGCTCGCACCGTTCACCACCATAAAGAGAGCTACAACTTATAATTTATTTTTGATGCACTTGCTAGATGTGGCCTTTTCAACACGTTTCTAAATAATGACAGTACTAAATAATCACGCGATAACCAGAGACGTGTGTTATGCCGCAACAATCCATCTTTGCATTGCACTAATTGACGTCATGCCTTCTAAAGTGTATCTTTGAATCTTCACTGCCTCCTTCATTTTTTAACATCATTTTTCGCATTATGATTACCAATAAGTCTTTAAGTTCTTGACCGATTTAACTGAAAATTTGGAAAATAGGAGAGAATGTTGTACTTATTGACCCTGCAAAATTTCATAACGATCGGTACATTTTTATTTTTTTATTTTTTTATTTTATTTTTTATTTTTTATAACCAACGATCGGATTTTGTTCAAAAACTATACAGCAACCCGCCTAGGTGGTATGTACATGTGTGCAAAATTTCAGGTCGATCAGAGAAACGGTGCGACCTGTATCGAAGCAGTAACAGAAAAAAAAACAAAAAAAAACAGACATTCGAGCCATAAGAGTCAAGTGGAGACGCTCGCTTCGCTCGCTCAATCATAGCACATGCAGTGCGTCAATAATTAAAAGCTAGTGGCACAGTTTGAAGAACTGTGCTACCAGTTTGTTATGTCATAACAAAAATAATAGTGATATTTTATAGAAATAAGGTAAAGTAAAGTTAAAACGCTAGACTCAGGCTAGCATGTTAGTGAAATCATAGGGGGATGATCCCGCCCACGTTTTTGTTTTATCAAAACATATTGTTTAGGGCCCCAGCATGGCCAAGGCCATTTTGGGTCTTTTGTGTTTTTGTATTTGTTCTACATCATAGTTGCCTAAGGCATCAATTAGTGGATTCCCACTCGTTCCTATTTTATTATAAAACAAATTGACGGATTTCAGCATAAAGCTGCGCAAGGAGCCAATCTGGAGGTCACTATGGATGTCAACGTTCCGCACGTACCATGGGGCTTTGGTGGCCATGCGTAGGGCTCTGTTTTGTACGCGTTGTAGTTTGTCAATAAAAGACTTGCAGGCCGTTGCCCATGCCGGGGCAGCGTACACAAGAATTGGCCTGACTAGCGTTTTATCTACTGAGTTGGCCATCGAGAGACTGCTCTTTTTATTAAGTAGGCAGTGAAGCATGCTAAGACGTTTGCCACACTGTCAATGTGTTCTTTCCAAGTCAATTTGCTATCCAGGATGGCCCCAAGGTATTTTGCGGACTTATTGGTGGGAATATCTTTGTCAAATAAGACCAAGTCCTCGTGCTCAGTAAATTTGGCCGCTCTGCGTTTAGTGAACAGCACCGAGTCACTCTTAGTTACATTAATTTTTATTCTCCGGAGCTCGTACCAGTATTCTAGAGCATCTAAGGCTTTTTGCAATAATTCAAATGCCCTATTGGCATGCCATGATCTAGCTATTATAGCAGTGTCATCTGCATAAATGGCATATTTCACCCCGGCCTCCCGGGGCAGGTCGTTAATAAAAATTGTAAATAAAACTGGCCCCAATATTGAGCCTTGTGGGACTCCAGCTTGGATATCCCTAGATGCCGATGTGGCATTGCCAATTTGTGTTTTAAATGTACGGTTATGTAGATAGGAATAGATGAGTTTAGTGAGATATAAAGGAAGTCCTGTCTTGTGCAATTTGTAAATTAAGCCATTGTGCCACACACGATCAAAGGCTTGGGCCACGTCTAGAAATGCGATTGCAGTTACCCGGTTGGTATTAAATCCTTCTGAAATGTGCTCCACTACCCTTACTAACTGGTGAGTTGTAGAGTGTCTTCCCCTTAATCCAAATTGTTCATTGATTAAAACTTTTTTGTCCCTAAGATGTTTGTTAACTCTGGTTAGAATTACCCTTTCAAAGATTTTAGATAGGCCTGTAAGAAGACTTATTGGACGATAGTTTTGTGGAAATGTAGGGTCTTTCCCAGGTTTGTTGAACAATATAATCTTTGATTTTTTCATTTCATCGGTGAAATAACCAGTACGTAACATTGCGTTAAAAATGTTAGTGACTTATACTAATGCCCTCTTCGGAAGGTGCTTAAATGCTGTATTGGGGATCCCATCCACCCCTGGGGCTTTTTTTTTTTTTAAAGTGGCTATAATGACTTTTACTTCAGCCGGGGAGCATGCTTTGATGGCATCCTCCTCGCCTGGTTCAATGTTATTGATTATTTAAATACAGCATATTCCACCATATCAATTTGGTCAATGTTAGTGGGATCGTCGTTAGGCTGGAACGTTTGCTCCAGCGTGTCGGCCATTGCATTAGCTTTATCTACAGAGCTGTATGCCATCCCATTCAGACCGTGAAGGGGCGGGTTAGTTTGTCTTATTTGTCATGTGCCAGATATAATTCTCTTGCACATTTAGCTCAGTGAGCCTGGCGGCCCATTGGTCTTTGCGATATTGCGCAATCATTGACTTAATGTCGGTCTGTAATGTGTTGAGTAGTATTTTTAAATTGGGAGTTCGCAGTTTCTGCCACACCCTTCGGATTTTGTTTTTATTTTGTATGGCCTTAATTATCCTAGTGGGTAATTTAAACCTGGATTCACCTTTTTTGGGCGGTGGTGATGTACTTTCCATAAGGGATGTGGTCATGATCTTAGTTAGATTAATTATACAATTATCTATATCCTCCCTTGAGTTCATGGTTGGATTAGAGGTAGTGACGTGATCATTCACGTAGGAAGTATATAAAGCCCAGTCCGTGTGTCTGGTATTAATCTTAGGAGATATTGTTTCAGTTATAGGATTATTGCCATAGTTAAATACTATAGGATTATGGTCGGAATTTAATTCCTGCAAGGCTGCAATATCAATTGAATAAGTTAGATTGGCTCCTAAGACTATGTCCAGTACATCAGGGCGGGCACCAGAGTCAGGATAGTGGGTGGGACTATCCGGCCCAAGGGGCTGGATGCCTCTCTTTAAACAATATTCAAATAGGGATTTACCATTTTTGTTAGACATTCTGAAATTCCAGGCACGGTGTTTACAATTAAAATCACCTGCAATTATGGTTGTTTGCGTTGAACCGCAAAGTTTGTCAAGGTCAGCTGTGACTAGAACTTTGCGGGGGGATTTATATACTGATACAAGCTTAATTAACTCGTTACTTAATTGTAGCATTACTATGGTGGCTTCCAGGGACTCTAGAGCCGGGACATCATAACAATGATGCACTAGGTTATTCTTAACTAAGATGGCCGTTCCACCACCTTGGCCATCTCTGTCATTACGATAGATTTTATAATTTTGTATTTTAAAATTACTGTTAGCTTTTAAAAAAGGTTTCACTAAGGAGTGCTACCTGGATGTCGTGCTCCCTCAGAAATTCAGCAAATTCGTCCTTTTTTCCCAGTATAGAATTGGCGTTCCAGGTCATACACTTGACATTTTGTTCAATGTCCAGTTTATGGCTTGTTGCCATGTTGGGTTCTTATGAACTTAGCTAGAAAGAGTGGCATGGCCCTCGAAATTATAATATCTAATCGGTCATCGCCGCATTTGGCTGAGTTAAGGTCTTCGAGTAGTGAAGTGGCCCAATTTACCACATCTTTAAGATTCAAGTTGTCAGTAATAGTATCTCTGGGTTTGCTGCTTTCCTGAAAGGGTCTATCCTCCAGGCTTTTACTGCCAACGTGATTGTTTTTTGAGTTACTGGTCCGTCTGACTGTACCTGTGTCGCTCTCCTCACTGTCCGAGCAACAAGATTCGTTACTGGATAAACCATTCACTGAGCTAGAGACACTTGTCCTGCGCATTGATGGTCTACTTTGATTTTGAGCCTGCCTTGACCGGTTGGCCTTAATATGTTTACCAGTTGTGGGGATATCTGTGAGTTCTGGGAAATCCGAGGCATCTTGCTGGTAGGACTTGGTTCTGTTAGTAGATTGCCATGCTTTAGTAGTAGGGGCAGGAGCGTCCCTGTACTTTTGAGCTGGGATTGCTCCAGACTTGTTTTTTGTGATTGACCGTACATCTTATTCCTGGCAGTTATGTAGGTCTGACACCCACGCCAGTTTGTTGTGTGAGCTTCTTTACAATTTGCACAGGTTGGGGGGGCGGATCTGTCTTTCTTACAGTCACTGGTTGGGTGGCTGTTCCCGCACTTGAGGCATTTGAACTGCCTTTCACAGTGTCTTTCCACATGTCCAAATTTTTGGCACTTGTAGCACTGCGGAGGCCCTGAAGGGGCCCTGTATTTATCAATTGTAACTACAGTCATGCATAGTCGTTTAATTTGTTGAATCCTACCGTTTTCGGAGGGATCAACTTTTACTAAAAGAGAAAGGAGTGGTTTGTCACCTCGTTGGCTTCTCATTTGAGTAACCGATTCAAAGTTTATCTCTGCAGTTTCAAGGCCTTCTTTGACATAGTCAATTTCTGTCGTTTTGTCAAGGCCCTTTATTACCCATTTAGCTGCCCTTTCACCTATAGGGGTAAATGTATGGTACTCAACCTCATTTTGTTTTAGGATAGCTGTTGCCTTTCGGTAGTCATTGGCAGATAGCGTACTTAACTTGGTGCTATTGCCTCTGGCTACGAAGGTAATTTGATTTTCGCATAACTCTTGAATTAAATTTGAAATTCTAGTGAAGTTTTTGAATTCTTGGACTATAATGGGTGGCGGTGGAGGTTGTTTTTTGGCATTTTCCATATTATGGAGGTTTTCACCATTATCGTCCACTTCCACTTCCTTTGTTAGTTGATCTACTTGACCATCATCAGTTAGGTCAGTCAGTGGATCGAATCTATTTGCAGTAGCCACAGGGACAGCTGTTGAGACTGGGTTGTGAGGTCTTAAGGCTATTCCAGAGCACTCTTACCGATATTTTGAAAGTCAACGGAAAATGGCTAAAAGTTGGTTGGATGAAAGATGAACTTGAATAAAAAAGGAAAAAAAAATAACTTTTTTTTTGGACGGGACAAAAGCTCTATTTTGGCAATTATATGCAAATTTTGGGTCATTACGGAAATGAATGTTTTAGATGCAATATTTAATTTTTAGCTATGATTTTTTTTTTATTGCTTCAACACACCTTTGTCTCTGGACTGAGTACAAGGGAAACTAATTTTATGAAATAACTTTTGATGAACGATTTTTTTCGTGTTCCGGTTCAAAACTATTTTTTGTACCATGTGACAAAAAAATCGTACAACGAACATTATTTCAGAAAATTCTTTTCCCTTATACTCAGTCCAAAGACAAAGGTGTGTTGAAGCAATAAAAAAAAAATCATAGCTAAAAATTAAATATTGCATCCAAAACATTCATTTCCGTAATGACCCAAAATTTGCATATAATTGCCAAAATAGAGCTTTTGTCCCGTCCAAAAAAAAAGTTATTTTTTTTCCTTTTTTATTCAAGTTTATCTTTCATCCAACCAACTTTAAGCCATTTTCCGTTGACTTTTAAAATATCGGTAAGAGTGCTCTGGAATAGCCTTAAATCTGGACTACCATGCTTTCGCTTTTTGGATTTTGTAGTTGCGGGGCCTTTCTCGGGCTTTGTGTTATTCACGTTCAGGAATTTTTTAACTCTGTCTTATCGCCCAGAGAGTTACACCTGGGTCGTAGTTTAAAATCAACCGAACTGATGTTTTTTATCTCTGCAAGTTCGCTCGGTTGAAGACCGAGCGTCTTGACCTTGATGTTGGCTGGTAGCTGGCAACCATTGTTAGAGATTAAATTAGGGTTCTCCTCATTTGAGCCCATAGTACCTTAGATAAGGCGGTGTCGTGATTATAAATAATGAATAGTCATATTTTAAAAAAATATTAAAATATGATTGGTCAAGTATTAAAATAGTAACTTGTTTGTCAATTATAAAAATATTAAATTGTGGTTATTAGGCACTTGGCCAGTCAATAATAAGCTAAAACAACTTGGGGAGTAGGCATAAGCCAGTCATGAAAAAATTTCAGAGTTCGAGGGAGGGCAAGCGGAGGTGGGATGAACAGGTCAGTGTCACCTGAAGTCCCCTACAGGTCCTACTGCCTTGTACCCCCCTGTCCTGACTAAGAAACAAATAGCCAAGGCCACTAATTGTCCAAGGCTCCGTGACGAGAGCGTCTAGACGCCGACCTGGGGGGCCCCTAATGGGCTCACCCCTTAATGTACTTACAAGTTAAATGATTTGTACTTGGCTTGAAGCTGTAAGAGACTACCGACGCCTCTGTTGGCTCAGTTGGGCGAAATTACTGCAGTTGATGTTATTAAGCTGCATAGTACAATTCGTGGCTTCAGTCTTGGCAGTAGTATAGCCTGGAACTGTCTCGAAAGTTCTAGGCGCGAGTAAAGTATCAATCCGTCTGCCACGTCACTATACTGCACTGCACTGTGTTGAGCACTGAACCAGGACGATCCGACCGCCACGACTGTCGCCGACTGACTGACTAGACAAGGCGTTCGCGAATCGGCCTAGTAAATAAAAAAGTACAACTTCATGCCTCCACCATCTGTATATAACATTGTCATTTCTTCTAAGTCATCATTCAATTCTTGAGAATCAAGGTCGTCGCTAAAACAATAACAATAGAAAACGTTTCGTCAACAATTATCAGGGAACTTTTGCCTTCCCTTTGACTACCTCCCCGATGGCAACGACAATGACAACACGGACGGATGATGACACAGACGGAGACGACCACGACGTGGGGGAACCTCTGCCCTCCCCATACGCTTGTGGCTGGTTCTGACCAGCACAGGCCTGTCCACCCCTTGTCCCACCTTACGTCTGTCCCTTTGTCTCGATTAGCCAAGTTGCATAAATATGAGACGTTAAGCAATATTTAATCCAATCAATCAATTTCTTTCAAATCCATGAAAATTTATTACATTTTTGGGGGACGAGAAAACTTTTAAACCAACCTTTGATTGAAGCAGCTTCCACGACAAACTGTGCAAATCAGTGTACATGGAAGATTAGCATTCAAACAGGAACACCTCACGTTGCACCCTGTTTTACAAGACTTGCATCTCACAAGCTCACGGCATGTCTTCCATACGGCAGGTAGGGCTGTCCACTTCGGAGTCCTTTCTTCATCGTTCTTCTGCCAACCCCACGATTTGATCAGTTATCGCACAAGACTGTCTCCTGGTACCATGCTCGCAGAATATGCTGATAGAGAGCTTCAGAAGTCGAAGTAAACTTTGCAAAGGGCGGTCTCTTGTAGTAAAAAGTACTTTCCAAGTCTCAGTCAAAGAATGCTCTGCACATTGTGTTCCTCCGTACAGAATGGCCACAAAGGTTTCAAGTGAATGAATTACGTCTTTTGATATTGCTGAAGCATTTTGCACAGGTTGTGCATGTTGGGAAAAGGCATCAGTTACTTGAGGAAATGAATTCCACGCCTTCCAGAATGATTTCTTTTCATGTTGTGAAAATCCAGAGACTGTATCACACCCCGAAAAGCTATGGAATCCTCTTAAAGCCACTGCTTTTTTTACTCCAAGAGATAGAGCGATCTGATGAGCAGCTATGTGTCTGGCGTTTTGCCAGCTCCAAACAGTACCCATTACTGCTCCAAACCTAGGGATTGAAAAGTGAAAAAGAAGGATACAGCAAAAATAAGGACATCACTGTCAGTGGAACGAATCAGTACAATCTTTGCTCCGTGTACTACAGCATCCCTATAATGCAACATTATTCTTCCATCTGCTTCCTCAAGAGACTGACATGATGCACCTTCTAGTGAGGAACCAGTGTCAAAGAAGACCTGATTGTATCGGCATAGTTGGTGACTACATGTGCAAACTGGAAGTTTTCAAGAGCCATAGATCCTAAGAGATCAAACAATTGCTTTTTGTTATTGCTATTCCCTAGAAAGTCTTTCCAGTTTTTTGGGGGGGATAGGTGACCCTGATTGGACCTGACATTTACTTCCTGCACCTCTAATTTCCCTCACGCCTTTTTCAAACTAGATGTGGAGTATAAATCCCACACAAGATCTATCCTCTTGGTGTTACAGCTATCAAAGTCCTTCTTCACATATGCCATAAACTCCTGGTTAAAATAATCGACACGTCATGTTGTGGAGGTTCGTGGAGGAACAATGTGCACAAGTCCTAGACCGTCATACACGATTGCGTCACATTAACCGCCAAACGTTTCTTGATCAGCATGCTTCTCCAAGATACTCTCCAAGAACAATTTCATACTTTTGCGACGTTCGTAATGTTCCATCTGCAGATAGTGCTGGAGGATGAGCGGCATTTTCGTGCCTAAAAAAATCATTTAGATCCAGGTTTCTATTTCTATTCACAAAAAAAATCTTAAAAAGAGATTAACATCACTTTTAAGAGATGTCATTGTAGTATTAAGCTTAGAATTTTTCTTCGCAGCATGAAAATGTCTTAATGTTTGTCTTCTTGAGTGGATTATACACAGTTTTCGTACCATCTTCCATCAAACGTCCATAAAAAAGGTCTTGTACAATTCTATGCCAATTTGTTCTGCTTTTCTAACATTATTCGCACGATCGTCTTCCATAACTAAGCGAGTATCCAGAGCGATTAGATCAACAGATGTTTCTTGGAAGGTTTCCCAAGTGCATTGATACTTGACACTGGAATTCAAACTTTCCGTGCGTACGGACGTGTTTTTTTCTATAAACCGTACGTCCTAGGGACCATTCCACCTTAACTTCCCCTACAAAGTGAGCCTTAAACACGAAAATTAATTGTGTCCTTTAAGGGCCGGTTTTTCAATCAGTCGTTAAAGAGTTCGTCAGCTAACAGACTGTTAAGCTTTACGAACAGTTTTAATCAATGGTTGTGCAGTTTGCGTTTTTCAATGTGATTTTAAGTCTCCGTTAACTAATGGTCAGTTCACATAAAGTCGTAGTCGTAGTCGTAGTCCTAGTCCTAGTCGTAAGAAGCAGATGAAACATATGAAACACATGTTATTGTTCACACACGGTCACAAGAAGTAAATGTCCGCTAAATAACAATTCTTACACAAATGCGCGGTCCAAGACGATTTTAATAATTATTTTATTGTAGCACGCATCCATATTGACGATCAAAACATATTATACAATGTGTTTTTCTACCTCAGCTCATTGCGTATAAGTACAGGCGCGTAGGAAGGGGGGGGGAATGGGGGGAGTTTCCCCCCACTTTTTAACGTGACCCCCCCCCCCCACTTCAGAATCTTAGAAATTCAGTCTCGCCGTAAATACGCACGGAAACAAATTCTGAATAACGAATTTTCAATAAAAGTGATTTTTTAATCCATTATACTTACTGATAATGACTTGTTTTGGCACGTCTGCAGTGTATTCTCCACTTCCCTTTCCCTTACCTTATACCTCCTAATAGTAATGATCAAAAATTTCGACAATCCTATTATTGTTCGACGTGATCAATGATAAGCCTATGCATATTCAATGGTTGTAGCATGCATGGTCTATCTCTTAACTATTCCAATTTTATTTAGAGTTTTATAGTTTTAACTGTACAAAAAATACATTAATTTGGTATTGCATTCAGCCCACGATTTTTTTTCTAGAACGCACCAAACACACTCAAAAAACCTAATTTTCAAAATTTTCACCTGAGGCGCTGTAGTTGGGGGGCGGAGCCCCCCAAACCCAAACCCCCCGTACTTGGCAGCAGATTTGTTGTTCCCCCCCCACTCGAAAAGGAGTTCCTACGCGCCTGTATAAGTAGGCGGGTAGCGGAGCAAAATCTACACGGCCGGCATGGCGCCGTGGTAAGCCTCTGACCTTCCGCACGGAGGGTTGGGGTTCGATCCCCGCTAGTTGAAACTAATTTAAATTTTCACACCCACATATTATTTTTTAAGGGTGTTAAATGGGAAATAAAAATGAGGTGATTTTGTTTCATCTTGGAAATTTGTTAATGTTTCACGCTCATACGTTTTGAACATTGCGGCGGTAACTTGGGCACACGATTCGCATTTTGAATGTTCAATTTAAATAATTATTGTTGCAGAGTGAGTTCCAGTTCAAATGAAGTTTTTTTTATACAAAACACCGGTACATTAACTTTATTCTAGTCTTCAGTTGAAAACATAAATCAATTCAATTTGAACCATGTAAATGCACCTCAAATGTTTTGATTTTTCCATCAAGTTTCATTAAGCCCTTGAACGAAGCATGAGTCAACAAATTTAAATTTGTATCGTGGGAAACCTGTTATAGGGTGCAATTAGCCCCTCTTCAGGTGAAGTATGTGCGGATAAGAAATTGTGAAGGGATGTCCGAGGGCTGTTTTAGAGGACTCAATCCCTTGCATTCGCCTTGACTGAGGAAAACCTTGGAAAAAACCTTCAGTCAGGATTGCCGGTCTCGACGGGATTTGAACCCGGTACCTCCCGAATCAGAGTCGAGCGCTTAGCGCCCGAGCCAACATTGTCGGTATGAGTTATAGCATATTGACGTACTTGCAGAAAGCATCCTATAATAATATGCTCTCTAGTGGCATAGTGTCTAGGTCGCAATAAAAAGCCATTAAAACATAAAATACTTTGTAATAAATCACTTGTGACATGTGTCATGTGTCACATAATGAATAAAAGTCCATTTACAATATTATCACTTAAAAACTGAATTCATTAAATTAAATAAACATATAAATATAAATAAATATTTTGTGCATATTTGCATGGGAGTATTTACGTAATAATACTTTTGGAAATGTCAATTTATAACAAAGTCTTTAATCAGTCTGTTACAGCCTTAACGGATTCATTTTCGGCCCGTAACTTTAACGATCCGTTAAGATGTTTTAATCAATTGATTAGCGTTAAGCAGCCATTGAAAAACACCGACTTCTGCTAATCAGCTGATTAAGCTTTACGAACTCTTTAACGACCGATTGAAAAACCGGCCCTAAATATGTTTGGTTTGTCAGTTTACAGATAAATTAAAATTTTTGTCAAAAAAGAACAAAATTCGCATTTTAATTATTTTTGGGCAAACCGTTGGGAAAATCGATAAAATATGCGAAGCAAAAGATGAAGTATCTTATAATACCTTTCGTTTAAAAAAATAATAAATGAAATCGGACCAAAAATACCTACGTAATACACGTTTTAAGTTTTAAGCCGCCATCTTGGAAAGTGGCGTCCTGCATGGATTGCCAGCGTGTCTTCTCATCTTATATTATTCTTTATGTTCTAAAGAACAATTGTGCGAAGTGGCACCTTCTTATCAAGATTTGCAGTATTCTTTTGGAATATCCTTTGAACCAGGGCCGCTAATTTTGCATTTAAACATAACCAAAAAAGGCTAAACTAAACTTATACTAGACATGGTAGTATAAGGAAAAAAATGCCGTTATATAATCATATAAATTTTAATCAATAATAAAAATACTAATAATAGAAAATTAAAAGAGTTGGATATAATTTGTCCTAATTAACGCTTGTATTAACAAGGGGTTTGACGTTCGTAAGAAAATCGTTGTAATTAAATTTAAAATTAATAATGCGACATAATAATAACACATAATAATAATAATAATAATAATAATAATAATAATAATAATAATAAGACATAATGCATTTTTTAAATCAAATTTAGTTGCAAAATTCCAATCTAGTACTGTCGAGACTGTTTTTAAACGGCTAAGGCCTACTTATACTCAACTTGTGAAACAGAGTGTGAACATTAGAAAGATATGGGGAAGAGAAGATTTTTCCCGGCGACAGTTTGTAGCCGCCAACAAGAACTACTATTTTAGAAGTCTATGTTTCTGGAATAAAAAACCTTCGGCACGCTGGTGATTATTCTTTTACTCGTGGGAAACAAATCAATTAATACAATTCTAGCTAATTGACGTTCATTTTTTCATTTCGTCCTGTCTGAATTGTCAAAGTACGTACACGTAATCCATGTAACACAGGAAGGTGAACATCCGTAGCCCTCTATGACATCTACCTTAATTAATATGGTAATTGACATAACAGTATTTTATCTATAGAATATCTTTCAAAACGTTCGCAAAAAAGCTGTTTCATATTGGCTAATCGTGGGTGCATTCGACTGAGAATAATGGAACAGATTGTGGTATACGATAATTTGATGTCGGGGATTATTTTTTTCATTAAATCAGATTATTAATGGAATATTAAAATAAAATTAACATCAATCTGATTTAATTAAATAAGATTTTTTTAAATACACTTCCACGGATAAACCATTCCCACACTTAAAATATGTAGTTATTATTGGCATAATGAAATAAAATTTATAGACCATGACGTAATTAAAGTTGGTAATATTATATATTACCCATATAATATGGTGGCCTCTCCCTAACATCCCCACTGTTCATTAATTAGTTCCTCCCTCCCCCAACCAAGTAACTAGTTCGATTTGAAAAAATATGAATGTGCTGAGAGTATATAACGGTATGATTCTGAAAATGCAGCATCATATTTACACTGTGAACCCACAAGATACAATGCAGAGCCAAATTATATTTTTGGCCATCGCCTGTCTCAATATGGTAAGATAATTTTATCATCATTATAAGCTCGAGGTATCAAAATAATTGGTTGTTCGCAGGACGCTGAGACATGATCCGAATATGTCGGTCCAGTGATTTAAAAAAAATAAGGTATAAGTGTTGTAGAATTAAATAAAAAATAACAGCTGTTCTAAAGAAATTCATAGTTTGCATTAGCAGATAGTATCGTCTGTTTCAAAAGCCCTTGTTGTGACAGTCGAAATGTATACTGTTTATCGTGTTTATTTTGTTAAATGAAAATGTTTATATTTCTTTCATTCCAATTATTGATTGATTTATTATTTATTGATTTAACGTCTAAACAATTAAACTAATCTAATAACAAAATTGCTGTCACAATTATAAACTTTACATTTTAAATAATAATATTGCAATAACAATGTTTAATAAGAGATTAATTTTGTAACAATTTCAGATAAGATTTTTAATGAAATAACAAAAATCACAAAAAAGTAACACACAAAACAATTAAACAATTACCATCTAAATATCTAAGAAATTATATAAGGAACTTCCAATGAGTACATAAGAATTTCTTTCTCGATCTATAATTTGAAAAATATTAGGTAGAACATTTACATACATACCATTAAATACTTTGTATAAGTAGTTACCGTTCTAAACTTCATCATTTCCTCAATATTATGAAGCAACCAGATTGCAAATCTTGGCTAAAAGTAATTTAATCAAACAAATGGTCAATGGTAGTCTTGACAAAATATACATCCTATGATTTAAAAATCTGTGAAGCCATCAACACATCCTATTACTGTTTAGATGACCCCACAGTTTTTTTTTTATCATTGGATGTATATTTTGTCATGAAAACAATGTTTTCTAAGCTATTTAGTTTTGCCTGTGTTTCTCGTTGCAGCGTATGTTATGAAGTAAGGTTTTGTTTGTTATTAATCTAGTTTTATGTTACATTTTCCTTAAAGATGTGCAGGAAGAACTGACCGAAAGTTTGGAACAAATAAAATAAAACCACACGGACTACCGAAAATACAATGTGTGCTTATCTATACATATATTATGTACTCTTTTTTTGGTTATATTGCCATTATATTTCCGTTAGGCTGACGTTTCGATAAGATTTCATTCATCATATTCAGGGCCAACACAACCAAAAATATTAAAAACTAAAACTCCATTACTATTGATAAATACAGAACAAAACTATATATAATATACACAAACTACTGAAAACCAAGATAAATGAAAAACAAACAAGGTTAAAGAAAATAAACTATTGAAAATGGTGATAAGAGGTATGAGTCATATTGGTATACTAGAAGTTTCATGAGGTTGATGTAAATTTCTGTGTCAATGGCTAGTAATTTGTTGTAGGTTTCTTGAATTCGGTTCAAGGGGCAAAATTTAAAAACATCAATACGAGCACATGTAATTTTGAACTTATTAATATTGTTGTTGCTTGATAGGGTTTTGAACATTATGTTATCTCCTTATATGTTTTATCAAATTTAGAGCAACGCCTTGAAGAAAAATAATTTAAAAGAATGAGTAGTTGTAGCAGTGTGTCTTAACTCTTAAATGGGGAGACTTTAAAGTAAGGTGACTTAAAAACCACTGATTGGAGTTTATTCAATGTTCTTGTGTATTATTTGAAAATGAAAACAAAAATGTATAAACTTATTTTGTATTCTGTTAGCACAGGGTTATAAAATGTAGCAAGATTATTAAATAATCGAAATTATGTCAAGCAAACTGTGTTGTTTAACGCAAAAGCTATTTTTTTAAATTTACTTTGCTTTTCTCAATTTTGCACAATAAATTATTAAATTATTTGCTACATTATTATCTCAAACACTTGAATGGAAAAAAAACTCTTTAGTTTACAATAAAAACAACGTGAAAAGTTTAACTTTAACGTGTAAATTTATAATAGTTTATGATACAATATTTAAAGCACCTATTTTATAATAAAAATAACGTTATAGATTTAGTTTTCAATAATTTCCGAAACGTTGTTTTCATTATAAAATTAAGTGTTTTTAAACATTGTATAATGAGCTCTTCTAACTTTAAAACAAATACAATACTATCATTAACAGACTCAAAACCCTAGGATTTCCCTGGAATGTAAACAACCTATATATTTCAATTAATTATGCAGAAAACTAACAGATCCTACCTAGTATCAATAAGTAACGAAACTCGATTTAAAATCAATAAAAATGGTCGATTCGAGCGCAGCCGGTAATAGTGACGTAGACATTGCGCACTCTTCACGTCCTTGCAGACGGACAAGTATTTGACAAACACTGCTAATAACTCTCTATGTAGATTGTAGACGAAGATAGTGTTTAGACAAAAACGAAATATTTCATGGTGTTTCGTGGTCTTGCTTCAACAAGCATGTAAAAGTAAACATTCTTGTATGAAAAATAAAACTATGAAAACGTCAAAATCGTTGTTAGACGAGTGAGCGAGTCATGTGTTGAGTACCCGGTAACATTCCCTTTCCTCCCTCTACCTAAGGCTGGATCCAGCACGGGTCTTTCTTCCCTAGCCTAGGCTAGAGTTTTATCAACTATACTCAAAACCCTTTTATTTAACCTTTTTATGTAAATGAACTAAATAGTCCAAGAGCTAATTCATGTAGGACCGATATTAACGGAATTGACTCAACCCACTTAACATCTCAAATCAGACTTGACCACGTTGTAGTATGCACCTTTTGAAACATCTCTAGGGAAGTTGTCACGTCGAATTGTGGTAGCAGTCGTATTTAGCAGACATTTTGTTTTTGGATGTGCGATCATTGAAAAGCTTAGTCGGTATAATTTTAAATTGTACATAGCTCATGACACAGTTAACCGATTTTATTTTTCTTACACTGATTTGTAGGTAATTGTATGTTCTAACTATTGTTTACAACCAATTTCTAATAGTCATATGATTTCGTTTGTTAACTAGGAAAACGCTAAAGTCCCGCCGCGTTGAAGGATGAGCTTTATATGTTATTAGTTTGCGTGGCATATCTTTACTTTTGCAAGTGCTTTGTTTTGTTGCCTACGCATTGAAGTGATTGTTGTCGAGTTTCTATTGTTTCTTGTCAATTGGTATTATTTACCTTAAAAAACTTATATTTTAAAGCTTTATTTCTATGGATTCTGGCTAACTTTTTCAACTTTTTTTTTCAAAGGTACTACATCACCATAACCTTAATGTCCATGTATAATATGAACGTTGTAGCCCCACCCGTTTGGTCAGAATTGGCCCAAATGGCACGAAAATATCGCACAAAAAATAAAAAAACTTATATTAAAAGCTTTATTTCTATAGATTCTGGCTAATTTTTTCAACTTTTTCTTTTAAAAAGCAATACATCACCATTACCTTAATGTCCATGTGAAATATGAACGTTGTAGCTCCACCCGTTTGGTCAGAATCGGCCCAAATGTCACGAAAATATCGCACTAAAAATCGAAAAAAATCGTAAAAGTACGATATTCATGAGAAATATTTCTTCGATTGTACCCAAAAACGTAGCAAGTCTAAGTTCAGAGATTTCGAAGGTCCTGTCAAATTTTCATCAAGATCGCATATGCCGTTTGCCCGGTAGAGAGCGAACAAACAGACAAAAAACAAAAAAAAAAAAAAAAAAAAAAAAACACCCGAGCTAAATTTTTTGGGGGGTCAGTGAAATTGAAGTCTTCGCTTCACTCGCTTCGCTCGCTACGCTCATCCAAAAAATGCAGACATGGCAAAAAATAGTGTAAATAATTGGATGAGCGAAGCGAAGACTTCAATTTCACCGACCCCCCCAAACATTTAGCTCGTTTTTTTTTTGTTTTTTTTTTCCCTGTTTTTTTTTTCTCTGTTTGTTCGCTCTCTACCGGGCAAACGGCATATGCGATCTTGATAAAAATTTAAGGGGACCTTCGAAATCTCTGAACTTAGACTTGCTACGTTTTTGGGTACAATCGAAGAAATGTTTCTCATGAATATCGTACTTTTACGATTTTTTTCGATTTTTAGTGCGATATTTTCGTGACATTTGGACCGATTCTGACCAAACGGGTGGGGCTACAACGTTAATATTTCACATGGACATTAAGGTCATGGTAATGTATTGCTTTCTGAAAGAAAAAGTTGAAAAAATTAGCCAGAATCTACAGAAATAAAGCTTTTAATATAAGTTTTTTGATTTTTTGTGCGATTTTTCGTGCCATTTGGGCCTATTCTGACCAAACGGGTGGGGCTACAACGTTCATATTATACATGGACATTAAGGTTATGGTGATGTAGTACCTTTTGAAAGAAAAAGTTGAAAAAGTTAGCCAGAATCCATAGAAATAAAGCTTTTAATATAAGTTTTTTACGGTAAACTAGGAAAACGCTAAAGTCCCGCCGCGTTGATGGATGAGCTTTTTAAAGTTTTTAGTTTGCGTGGGATATATCTTTACTTTTGCAAGTGCTTTGTTTTTCTGCCGACGCATTGTAGGTGATTTTTGTCAAGTTTTTATTGTTTCTTGTTAATTTGTTATTATTTAACGTAAAAATCTTACATTAAAAGCTATATTTCTATGGATTCTGGCTAACTTTTTCAACATTTTCTTTCAAATGGTACTACATCACCATAACCTTAATGTCCATGTATAATATTAACGTTGTAGCCCCACCCGTTTGGTCAGAATTGGCCCAAATGGCACGAAAATATCGCACAAAAAGTCAAAAAACGTATATTAAAAGCTTTATTTCTCTCGATTCTGGCTAACTTTTTCAACTTTTTCTTTTAGAAAGCATTACATCACCATAACCTTAATGTCCATGTGAAATATGAACGTTGTAGCCCCACCCGTTTGATCAGAATTGGCCCAAATGGCACGAAAATATCGCACTAAAAAACGAAAAAAATCGTAAAAGTACGATATTCATGAGAAATATTTCTTCGATTGTACTAGTTAGGGGGTTAAGGGACACAGATAGGGTGAACCTTGCATTTCATTCTAGAAGCAAGCCACTTGGCACAGTTACTTATTAGACCTTATTGATTGATTGAATCGATGGTGCCAAGATGAAATTACCATATTGCACCACTGGCACAGTGGCGGACTGGGGGCCGCCCAGTGACACGTTGTAGGTACGTTTTTGTATGTTCGATCAGTCAAACAAGCTGAGAGGGGACTCAAAACACGTATTAGACCTTATTGACTGATTGAATCAATGGTGCCAAGATGAAATTGCCATATGGCACCACTGGTACAGTGGCGGACTGGGGGCCGCCCAGTGACACGTTGGATATGCGTTTTTGTATGTTTGATCAGTCAAACAAGCTGAGAGGGTACTCAAATCACTTATTAGGCCTTATTGATTGATTGAATCGATGGTGCCTAGATGAAATTGCCATATTGCACCACTTGTACAGTGGCGGACTGGGGGCCGGCCAGTGACACGTTGGATATGCGTTTTTGTATGTTTGATCAGTCAAACTAGCTGATAAGTGACTCGAATCACTTATTAGACCTTAATTATTGATTGAATCGATGGTGCCAAAATAAAAGTGCCATATTGCACCACTGGCACAGTGGCGGACTGGGGGCCGCCCAGTGACACGTTGGATATGCGTTTTTGTATGTTGGATCAGTCGAACAAGCTGAGAGGGGACTCACATCATTCGTAATGTTCCCCTCATTTTTATGAAGGTATCGTGGAAATCGTATTTGGCAGAATTTACCTTTTGGAAGCAAAAAACGGCAATAAAGGCACATTTCAATTTGAATTGAAGAGTTATTGACTGCTGATGTCGCTGGGAGATGATATGACACAAATTTTTGATAATTAAACACAAGAGATAAGTTCTAATAAAGCAGGACACTAAAAATCGTAGCTTTTAGTTGTGAACATAAAAAAATGGCAAAAAAGACGAAGTTTGTGAAAGCAAACATCAACTGCCCCTCAGCCTTGGGAGAGGTTGCAATGACTGTTATGTGACGCACAAAATATAAAGATATATGTTTCGGTGTCGGTAAATTTAGGAGCTTTTGGCTGTGGGAATAAAAATAACAAAAAGGCCCAAATTTCGCAGTTTGTATGTAGCCTATGTGAAACGTTGGATATTCGTTTTGAATATTCGATTAGTCGAACAACCTGAGAGGGGACTCAAATCATTCGTAATGTTCCCCTGAATGTTTCCCAACGTGTTAATCGAACTCGGCAATATTTTGCCTTTGGAGTCAAAAAACGGCAATAAAAGAACATTTCAAATCGAAGACTATTTGACTGATCGTTGGGAGAGTTGGCAATAATATTCTTGATATTTAAAAAACAATATATACATAATATTGCAGGCATACTAGCTGGTACAAACAGGCACATGAACTGTATTTAGATTTAACAGAGGACATTGTGCTCTTGACACTCCTGTAATTACGTTTAAATTTTGGGATCTCGCTCTTCAGCTGGAATTGGCAATTCAGCAGTTTATCCGATCAATTAGGCAGTCAAACGTTGAAATGTATTTTCAGTCTATGCAAATGCTTTTATCACAGTTCTTTGGATCCAGTCAATTACGCCAGATGGCTTTCGTTCCATCTAAGGTACATGGCGCTAGAACAAGTACATCCCACTATGTAACAAGAATTCTGCTCTGGATCGTTCGTCGTCCACGAGTCTCAAGACGCTTCTCCATGATGGCACTAGATCTAGCGCATGAACAGCTAAATGCATACATCAAAGGTGATGGTGGAACCATTGGTTCACAATGTTCATTGTGCATTGCACAGAGTGGTCAAGAGTTCTACTTCACCCTGGATACAGATGTCCTGATTTTATTCAACAGGGAGTCAATGCTCAGTCTTTGACCCTGTGACCACTAAAGAGGTTTGAAGTCCATAATGGTTCGAACTGTCGACACGGATGCCATTGTACTCGCTTTTTCTGCTGTTCAGAATCTAGTTGGAGAGCCGTAGCTTTGGGTGTCTTTTGGCTCTGGAAAAGGTAAAACCCCATCGCTGCGCATGTCACTTGGCGGGCGACGACTGCCTTCCTGGTTCTTACCCGTGCATGGTGACACTGTGGAAGCCATGGAAATCCTGCAGCAATGCAGTCAAGTATTGATACTACTGTCATTTTGTCAACGAGCAGACAAGCAGATTATGGAAGGAGTTGAAGGTGTTGAGTGGGAGGAAAAGTGCAAATAAATGTATACATAATTTGAATCTAGTCTCAAAGATGAACACCGTGTGTTTTGTTAATAGTTTTTTCTTTGTGTTGCGACTTTTATATACAAGATTTATTGTAACCTTTCTCAGGGCAATAGGTAATTCGATTATTATTGGAATTATTGGTGCCATTTTTATCGAATTTTAATCTCAAAACCAGAAACTTCAAATTCTTGCGCCTCCGCAATATATTTGGTTTGGTGCGCTACATTTTCCAATTATTGCCACCTTTCCACACATGTAGGCCAAATTGGTTCTAAAATTGAATAATTATTGTGCCGTTTTTTTTACCATTTTTTTTTAAATCTTAAAACTAAAGCTTCCAATTTTAATGTGTTCACAATATTATATTTTGTGTTTTGTTCATTAAATATCAGACTTATCGCCGTTAGTTCGTTCTTATCGTTCTTAGTGTTATTATTGGTTGCAGAACGCACAACAGTGTGAATGAGCCTAAGGTTCGCTTTCTTCAACCTTTTTATAATTGGAATGGAAATGTATATTTTGATTTTGATTATGAATAAAGAAATAATAATAATAATAATAATAAACTCTCCCAGGGCTGAAGTATGCTGGTTTTGATTTAATAAATGTAGTCTTTTTTGCCGTTTATGTAATCTCACAGCGAAAAGCAATTGATTTTAGTGTGTCTTTGGTATTATACTAGTTAATCCTTTGTGCTTTATCGGCCTGTCACAATATCTAACGATATCAATCAATAACTCTTTGCTTTGAAATGTGCCTTTATTGCCGTTTTTTATCTCCAAAAGGTAAATTCTGCCAATAACGATTTCCACGTTACCTTCATAGAAATAAGGAGAAATTTACGAAAGATTTGAGTCCCCTCTCAGCTTGATCGACTGATCGAACATATAAAAACGCACATACAACGTGTCACTGGGCGGTCCCCAGTCCGCCACTGTGACAGTGGTGCAATATGGCAATTTCATCTTGGCACCATCGATTCAATCAATCAATAAGGTCTAATACGTGTTTTGAGTCCCCTCTCGCAGCTTGTTTGACTGATCGAACATACAAAAACGCACATACAACGTGTCACTGGGCGGCCCCCAGTCCGCCACTGTGCCAGTGGTGCAATATGGTCATTTCATCTTGGCACCATCGATTCAATCAATCAATAAGGTCTAATAAGTAACTGTGCCAAGTGGCTTGCTTCTAGAATGAAATGCAAGGTTGAATCCCCTAACCCCCTAACTATACCCAAAAACGTGGCAAGTCTAAGTTCAGAGAAAACGAAGGTCGTGTCAAATTTTCATCAAGATCGCATATGCCGTTTGCCCGGTAGAGAGCGAACAAACAGACAGAAAAACGAAAAAAAAAAAAATTAAAAAAAAAAAAAAAAAAAAAACCACCCGAGCTAAATTTTTTGGGGGGTCGGTGAAATTGAAGTCTTTGCTTCGCTCATCCAACAATTGACAGGTAACAACAGAAACTTGACAACAATCACCTTCAATGCGTAGGCAGCAAAACAAAGCACTTGCAAAAGTAAAGATATCCCACGCAAACTAAAAACTTTATAAAGCTCATCCATCAACGCGGCGGGACTTTAGCGTTTTCCTAGTTTTACTAAAATGTGATTCAAGCATAAATTCACATGATTTTTGTCAGTTAGCGCTATGTTTTTATACATTATTAGGATTTATTAAACTAACTCATGGACAACATATTTATAAAAAACGGATTATTGCACGTTTGAGTACATAAGGGTTGAAGGCTGAGCATTTTCAGTGGATTGTACGCCATTAAACTATGATTTTCATCCAAATTCATTTTGTCATTGTTAGTATAGAATAACATTTTTTAAGTAGTTCCAACAAACAATACACATATACATGCAAATAGTAAAAGTGATTCATATTAAAATGCGATTTAAATATTTTGCAGAATAGTCGATTTTATGGAATTTTCAGTTTCAAAAGTGCGATTTTCACGTGACAAATTTATTTTCTGTCACTTTTATTTATGAAAAGTATAATTTCAGAGTTTTTGAAGGTTCTCTGAAAATTTAATCTGATTCGGAGCAGTCGTTTGTCCTGGACAACAAAGAAATTAACGCGGACATGTTCAAATAATCAAAAACGTTCGAGGAAATGGTGCAACAATAGTTCATTGGTCACAAGCATAAAAAATTGGGAAAAAGTACTTTATGACCAAATGAACAATTGGTATTGATTCATTGAAGATTTTACTCCATTGGGAACCTAAGTGAGCGTCGTCCGATTCTCTCCCGTTAGCGTTGAATAGACAAAGGAACGAATCCGGTAAAAATCGTCCAGATTTTTTTTTAAATTTGATTTTTTAAGCGAGCGAAGCGAGCGTTTCC
Source organism: Sweltsa coloradensis (assembly GCA_024449915.1). Classification (NCBI taxonomy): domain Eukaryota; kingdom Metazoa; phylum Arthropoda; class Insecta; order Plecoptera; family Chloroperlidae; genus Sweltsa; species Sweltsa coloradensis. Next base: position 76,238 of record JAMZAV010003942.1, on the reverse strand, counting down.
ATTTGACTCTGCCGGAAAAAAATAGTCACTGGTTTTGTTTTTGTTTTTTTGTTTTTTGTTTTTTGTTTTTTGTTTTTTGTTTTTTGTTTTTTGTTTTTTGTTTTTTTTGTTTTTTGTTTGTATGTCTCGCCGTAACGTTCGAACGGAGGCTCGGATCGAGTTGAAATTTTGACCATCCGCTAGCTTCGTTCTCGATTGAATGCCATTAGTTTTGTAGCAAAATCGTTCAAAAAGTAAAAAAGTTACATTAAAGTTAATCGAAAGTTTTTTTTTCAAACTAAACGGCGACAAAATCTGAGATGGCCAAATCATTTAGAATGCCCGTCCGGTCACGAATATGTAAATTTTATTTTGATCCGATAAGTAGTGTAGATGGAAATTACATTAAAACAAAAGTAACGTTACCATGGCAACGAAAGTCGCACAAAGTTTCTATGCACTGCCAACTAGAAGTAATCAAAATACTTTCGAGGAAGCGAGGAAGCAGTGTAAGCAAATACCGTAATATAACACTACGTTTAATACAGGAAAGAGGGCTGTAAAACGGGAGACAACTAACAACAGCGATCCTGGCGGCATTGGAGTTACATTACCACGGCCATCTGGACGCTAAAACAATTAAAACACATTAAAGAAGGCGTTAAATCGGGAGACAAGTGACTGCTTTGCTCTAAACAAAACATAAACATGTCATTATTATATTATTATCTTGACAGACATGCTCAAAGGTACTCGTATTATCACTAGCCTACGTATTTGTATTGATTGTTCTTGTGTATTTAATATTTTTGTATTGGTTACTGAAGAACTAGATATCAATACATGTTTTTAAATGTGTATACAAAGTATTACTAATCTAGTTCCTGGCACACTTTAATATTAGTAATAGGCCTAACCCTAAAATGAATAAAGGATGATCATAATATTTGTTTTCACCATAGCTACACTTGCAATAAAGATGCAATATAATATGTTAATCTTATTTTTGTTGCTATGCACTGAAGCATAAAATTAAAAGGAATGACAACCCCTCCCCATGCCTTACTATACGGTTTTAATGCTTTTAGTGGCAGTATACATGATATGCACACCAAGTTGTGTGTCTATCCACGCGACCGTCTGAGTGTCCAGATGGGTTCAGCATGCCTGAACCCGGGGAGTCGAATAGGCCCAGAGCTTACCTCTTATGCTCATCGTACAAGGCAAAGAAGAGGACGTCGTCTGCCCTCGAGAAATTTTCCCCTTCCCTTTGACTACCTCACCGACGACGACGACGACAATGACAAGACGGACGATGACGCAGGCGACAACGATCACGACGTGGGGCAACCCCCAACAACCCCTCCCCGTGCCAGCCCCGCGGCCTGATTTCGTCACAACCCACCGGCCCCTACCCCGCCAACCTTCCCCCTGTCTGTTTCTGATCAGCACTGGCCTACCCTCACCGTGTACCACCGCGTTTCCCCTTTCGCCCCAATCTTAAAAAAAAAAAAAATAACCGTAGGGCACTAATAACCTTAGTGTTGTGATTACTCCTCTCAGGTGCAAGAAGTGGCGACTAAAATAGTCTGAGTTTAAGTGTTTTCGATAGTAATATTATGTATTAGCCTGCCCAGGGGCATCTTGCCCTTGTTTTGTCGTGTAACGTAATTGTCCAATTGGAAAATTACACTCAAACCCGACCCGGTAAAATAATCTATGCGCTAACTCCAGTATTTGAATTTCGCGCCCAATGTAACGCCAATGCCGCCAGGGGCGCTGATCCAAATTGTCTCCTCCCACAACAATGGAAACACAGCCATCTTTCCTGTATTAAACGTAGTGTTATATTACGGTATTTGGTGTAAGTTATTATGGTTGTGTTCCGTAAAGGCGACCGGTCGACCATTCTGGGCTCGACTGGGTATTGTTATTTTCATTGTTTCACTCAACGTCTGATTGTTGGGGTACTGCCTTGGCTCCGAAATGGTGCTTGCATCTACAAGGCCGTGTTTTAATGAAAAATTGTGATATCTCGTTAAAATGTTACATAAATCATATCATTTACTAAATAAATGAATGATTTGAATGAAAGAATGAATGAATTATCTTCTACCCATGTGTAGTTACAGGAACATTGTCGGAAGTTGACATTATTCCATGATTTTCACTGAAAGAATTTGAAATAACCGCGCTTTCTTCAAGACCAGTCCACGACCGAAATAAAACTGTGGGCTTCTTGGTCTCGACCACAACAGTCAAAACAGCAACGCATCGCATACGTTTCTTGCAAATCTGATCTGTCATTGGTGCGAATTGTGTTTACTTAAATTCCATTGGTCGAAGACTGGTCGTTCTGGTCGCCTTTGCGGAACACAACCTATGTGTAACCAAAGAGTTTAACAAGGAAATGGTGTCAAGGTCCTCTAGATGGCGGTGGATTTTATCTACAAAGCGAAGTTTTACCCACGGGTTTACCCAAATACCCTGCCAATAATAAATAATTTAGGAAACATGGCCCCGTGGACAGCAAACGTCGTACATTTTTAAAATTGTGCAATGTGGGTCTAGCTATAGCACGTGCTCGCTTATCAACGCGTCCAACTGAGCGTTTCCTAGTTTATTTTTAAATAGTTTGCAATGTTATCTGTTTGACTGCGTTAACTATCCCGAGATAGAGTAACCTTAAATATACGTAATATTATTGTGTTGTCACGCCCGCACTGTACGCGTAAAAAATTGTGTTGTTGGGCGTCGTTGCAACAAGAATCTGAGATTACTTTGAATGTATTTCTCAGCGAATTAGCTTTTAAAATGCGCGGGTCGTTATTCACGGAGTTGCTATACAGATAGCAGCACATTTAAACCACTGAAACCACTCAACTCTATATGTTACTAAATGCCGAGTTTTAGAAATCACGAGTTTGTAAGGCTGTAGAACAGCTGACAGTGTCTGTTCTTTGTTTGTTTATGTAAACATATAAATATGTTGTTTATTACCTTAGATAAACTAGGGAAACTCCAAAGTCGTTGTTAGACGAGTGAGTGAGCCATGTGTTGAGTATCCGGTAACATTCCTTTGCTTCGCCCTACCTTAGGTCTTCCTAGCCTATCATAGGCTACAGTGGAGCATTATGGTCTAAACTATGGCCTAAACTTAAATAGGCCCTACCCTATAACGCATTTTTTTTAAAAGAAATATGATCGGACCCCCGGGTGATCCGATGACCTCACATTGTATAGTATCTGCGTTTGAGGGAGCCTGCAAGCTCACATTTATGAAGTAGTATGGGTAGTGTTTATATTTGTTTATGGTTGTGAGCATGCAAGCTCCCGTTGGTGAAATTATGATTTTGTTACAGCCTTGACGGTGTGTATGTTACGGGGCCCTGTTTGGGTTTGATACCTGAGCCCTGTAACGTGTATGTGGTGTAAAAAGTTGTATTTTTCTTCTTCTTTTATATTTTAACATTAATCCGTACATTATCATCTGTAGGTGAATAAGTAACATAAAAAAAATAAAAAAATAACTGGGGGGAGGCAGTGCAGCGCACCCCCAGCTATCCAGCCAGGAGACGCTGCTAGGTGCACACCCCACACCCCTCTAGGGTATTTAAGGCTGGCTGTTAGCCGCGGCCCATCAGTGTAAAACAGGGCATAGCTGGGTCAGGTCAGACCCAGGAGAGATAGTCGGGTGAGACTGTTGCTGTTTGGAAAGCTGTGTGGTTTGTGACTGAAGTAGTTTGCAAAAGTTAATAAAATAAGGTGTAATTAAGATATTCTCGATCTGGTTATTGAAGAGACCGAATTCCCTCATCCTTGACTCATACACCACTGTGCATCCACCGTTGCAACCCAAGTTTTAGAACTCTCAGGTTCCTGGCTGATTCCCTTCCCAACAAGGGAACACATTTACCATTTAACACATAGAATGTTGTTTTTGTCCCTACATTGTTGCCAACTTTTACTGTAGTAGTAAATTTACTCAACAGTTCTAGTGGCTTGTCACTGCCTAGGTGAACAAATTTTTGTTAGTTTTCTCACACCTAGCCCTACCTTTTAACTTCTGATTTTTACATTGTTGCCATGTACCCTTGTCTAGTACATTACATGATGCACCTGAGTCAATTAGTTAATGTTACCCCAATTAGCTCTGCAGTAAGCAAATCTTCTTTATATGTAAGCTTACTTACAGAATTTACAGCAAATGTGAATTCTGCTTCTTCTTTTTCATTCACTTTCATTACCTTTATTTGTGTTTGTCGCCCAGTGTGCGCTTTCCCCCTTTGGTTTGACAAACCTTTTTGGATGAGCGTAGCGAGCGTAGCGAGCGAAGCGAAGATTCCATTTCACTACACTGGAGAAAAAAATCCGGAATGTTTTTTTTTTTTTTTTTTTTTTTTTTTCTGTATTTTTGTGTGTCTGTTAACACGATTCCGGCTAAACCGATACTCCAATTGCGATGAAATTTTATGGAGGCCTTCGAAATCTCTGAACGAAGAACTGCCACGTTTTTGAGCGCAATCGGAAAATTTTTTCTCATGAAAATCGCAATTTTACGATTTTTTTCAATTTTTAAAAAATTTCTTTGACTTATAACACCTACATGCTTTATCCGATCGTAATCATTTTTTCGCAGAACCTTTATTATATGAATTAATATATTAGTGTAAAATTTGAGCGCAATCGAGAAATTATTTCTTATGAAAATCGCAATTTTACGATTTTTTTAACAATTACGATTAATTAAAAAAAATTAAAAAAATTAAGTTAATTTTTAATTAAATTTAATTTAATTTAAAAATTATTTCAACTAAGTAATGGTTTTGCCACAGAACAACAGAAAATTCGCATAACACATGGCAGCTCAATGCACCAAATACGCTCATCCAACAACGCGGCGGGACTTAAGCGTTTTCCTAGTGGATAAATAATGCAACCTCTTTGCATTCGCCTGGTTGCCTCTTTGACAGCCGGTCAAGCCCATGATCCAACTATATCCTTCCTCACCCCACACCCCACACATATATAGCGCTCGACTCTGATACGGGAGGTCCCGGGTTCGAATCCCGTCGAGACCGGTAATCATGACTGAAGCTTTTATCCGAGTTTGTCCTCAGTCGTTAATGCGAATGCAAGGGATTGATTCCTCTCAATCAGCCCTCGGACACCCCTTCACAATTGCCTTCTCCGCAACATACCTTGTTTGACACCAGAAGAGGAGCATGAACTGCACCCGGGATAGGTTTCCAACCAGAAATTTCAAAGCATTTTGCATACAAAAATTAAGGGTGAAGGTATGTCCTGCAGGACCTTTCATTTACAGTTGTCCGCGAGTATACGAAAACCGCTAGGGGAACAAACCAGAAAACGACTCAAAGATTATTAAATTTCAATATTTTTTCGCGAAAGTATTATGACGAATTTGAGTCGCCTGAATAGCGTTGACTGGAACAACGTCGACCACCTCGTGTGTAGTGTACTTTCTTTGTTCCTCCTAACCTTTCCTTGTGCAAGGCCTGTACAAACGAGGTGGTCGACGTTATTCCAGTCGACGCTATTCAGCGTCCCCACGAATTTGACGTCTGTCCAAATCCTTCTTACTATACGTATGACTAATTCAACCCCTTATCATGCGCCTATAGTTGTCTTTGACAGCCGGTCAAGCCCATGATCCACACTCCACACAGATATCCGTGAGTGCTATCGACAGCCGCGTGCGTGCGAGCGAGGACGTCGCTGTGAATAACTAATGAAGACGCCAATCAAAGGCCCCTTCAAACGTCACTCTTGAATGACGTAGGACTTCCGTATCACAGTTTGCTCTCGCCGCATCGATTGTTTATGAAGGAAGTGGTTAAAAATAGCGAGAGTTGCGGAAGTAATGCCGCGAAAAGTCTCGAGTTTGGCAGGAAATTTCAATTGCCCATCAAGTTGTGAAGTGCGAAGTGACAAGTTTGCGTGCACCCTGTCGAAATATAATGAGTCGTGTTTATCCTAAGAAGTTGGCAAGTTATAAGACGGAGTATTTATTCTTGAGCGATTTGCATCAGATTCGCAGTAATTATGGCTTATGCGTAACATCGCAGGATCCATTTAAAAAAGAAGCTATTTATATTCTCATTATTCAAGTGAAGAAATAAATATTATTGTTATGAACGATTTAATTGGATGAGCGAAGCGAAGACTTCAATTTCACTGACCCCCAAAAAATTTAGCTCGGGTGTTTTTTGTTTTGTTTTGTTTTTTTGTTTTTTTTTTTTTGTTTGTTTTTTTGTCTGTTTGTTAACTCTCTACCAGGCAAACGGCATATCCGATCTTGATGAAAATTTGACAGGACCTTCGAAATCTCTGAACTTAGAGGTGTATTGTTTTTGGGTACAATCGAAGAAATATTTCTCATGAATATCGTACTTTTACGATTTTTTTCGATTTTTAGTGCGATATTTTCGTGACATTTGGGCCAATTCTGACCAAACGGGTGGGGCTACAACGTTCATATTATACATGGACATTAAGGTTATGGTGATGTAGTACCTTTTGAAAGAAAAATTTGAAAAAGTTAGCCAGAATCCTTAGAAATAAAGCTTTTAATATAAGTTTTTTGATTTTTTGTGCGATATTTTCGTGCCATTTGGGCCAATTCTGACCAAACGGGTGGGGCTACAACGTTCATATTATACATGGACATTAAGGTGATGGTGATGTAGTACCTTTTGTAAGAAAAAGTTGAAAAAACTAGCCAGAATCCATAGAAATAAAGCTTTTAATATAAGTTTTTTACGGTAAATAATACCAATTGACAGGTTAACTTGACAACAATCGCCTACAATGCCTAGGCAGCAAAACAAAGCACTTGCAAAAGTAAAGATATCCCACGCAAACTAAAAATTTTAAAAAGCTCATCCATCAACGCGGCGGGACTTTAGCGTTTTCCTAGTGTAAATGTCCTTCTAGGCAGCATTTAGTACAGGTTTTCCCCCTCGCAGGGCACTGATCACTTTTTGAAAGTGACCTTTTGATCCGCAACGGTAACACGTCAGTTTGTTGGAGTTGGCACCCCTGGTTTGTTTTCCTCCTTTGTTCCGATAGCTGCCGCTAGGGTGTAACACTCGCGCGATCGCGCCTGGTTGTGCTGACTCCTGATTGGTTGTGTGAAGCCTTGTGCTTTGGATTCCTCGACCTATCGATAGGACTTTTTCGACTGTCAAACAATCTCCCTTCTTGATGAGATCACTCCACTCTTCTTGTAACACACCCGGCACAAATTGTTTCACTGAAGGGCTCATTTCAAATAGAATATTATTGCCCCCAATTAAACTGCCTGATTTGACAAACTGATTTAACAAATCCCGTTTCCAACGTCGCCAAATATAATAACTGACAGCACGCTTCAGGTTCGTGTTGGGGAACGAGTCAGAGACAGTGAACTCCATTCGGCATAGGGACATGCGTGTCCTACGCTGCTGGATAGTAACACTCCACCATCCTCAGACCTACATCCTAACTCCAATACTCCACCGACCTCAAATCGGCATTGTCTAATGTCTACCCAACCCGTCGTGTCATAGCAGTGGCGAAAGTGCACCTGAATCCATCCTCGGGCAACCAGACCTTACCCGTGCCCAAGATCTCACGGTGTGTTTCAAGGACAGTATAAATGAGCCATGTTAAAAAGTTGAGATGGCAGGACATGTGTTTTATGCTTTGCTTGATACTGGTTCGTCAGAGAGCCTATTAGGTGATAGAGCCATTCTCGCTGTGCGAGAGCGGCATGTTGTTATTGTACCAGAATTACGCACTTTGCAATTAGCACAAGGTTCTACTCGGGTTGAAGGCAGGGTGTCACTCAAGATTAAGTTTTCAGGCGGAAAAAGAAAGCACAGTTTTTTGCTAGTGCCTAGTTTATGCACGAGTATGATTTTAGGGCGAGACTTTATCTCCGCCCTAGGCATTTCTATACATTTGGCCGAGGGTGGATGGACCTTAGGAATGTCGCCTCAGGTTATCGTTCCCTTTGTGAAACGCGGGTCCAAGGAGTCTGGGGCAGTGTTACGTGACAATCAGGTTGTTTGTACCACCGAACAAAGGTGGGGGACAGAAGGCGAAAGTGGCGGGGTAGCTAAACTTCTGTGTGAAAATGTTCAATGCTCGGATACAATGAAACGAGACCTTTTCAATATGTTGAAGACACGCGAAGATGTATTTAGTTCGCGGCCAGGGAAAACGGATTTAATTACTCATGAGATTGATACGGGAACTCACAAACCTGTGCGTTGTGCGATGAGACCGCTAAACGAAACGAAGAGGAAGGTGCTTGAAGACATCATAGATCAGTTACTTGCAGACAAGATTATTGAACCATGTTCAAGTGCGTGGCTTAGCGCACCTGTTTTAGTACCGAAAAAGACTGGGGGCTTTAGACTGTGTTTAGATTACAGGCCGTTGAATAATATAACTACTGTCGAACCACACGTGATGCTAAGGAACGACTGGGTACTAGCCCAGCTAGGAAAAGCTAAGTTTATGACCGTTTTCGACCTCAGCCAAGGTTACTTTCAGATAAGCATGGCGCCACATGACCGGAATAAGACTAGCTTCCTCAGTCATAAAGGCACCTTTAGGTTCGTTCGAATTCCGTTCGGTCTCAAAGGCAGTGGGTTCACGTTCATGAAAATGGTTGATAAAGTATTAGACGGAGCTGTCTACAAATATGTAATAGGGATTTTGGACGACTTCATTGTGTTTTCGGAAACTTGGGAAGAACATGTTAGGCACGTGGCGGACGTACTGGACAGCTTGCACAGGGCGGGGCTAACGGTTAACCCTAAGAATGTACAACTGTGTCAACAAAGGCTGCATTCTTTGGGTCATATTATTACGCCTGGGGTGGTTGCCCCCGACCCAGAGAAAGTAGCTGCCATTGCACAGTTCCCGGTGCCTTCCAACGTCAGAGAGGTCCAGCGTTTCGTGGGGCTGGCGTCATTCTATCGGGCTTATATTCCATCTTTCTCTGCGATAGTTTCGCCAATTACATCCTTACTGAAAAAAGACAAAAGATGGGTCTGGGGACAAGAACAACGTGTAGCTTTCGATACACTGCGGACCCACATACAAGCGGAAACCTGCTTAGCACTATCCGATATGTCAAAAGAGTTTGTCATTCAGTGTGACGCGTCACTTGAAGGTCTGGGCAGTATCCTGTTTCAGGAAGGGCGGCCTATAGCCTTCGCCAGTCGGTCGTTAACATTGTGCGAAAAGAGTTATTCGTCCACAGACCTCGAGGGGCTGAGTGTAGTGTGGGCCGTAGACAAGTTTGCGCCCTACATTAAAATGTCTCGTTTCACTATCGAAACCGATCATTCGGCACTCCGGAGTCTGTTTACCATGAAGGACCCGAGCGGTAGGTGCAAGAGATGGGCTATGAGGCTTATGGGGCTGGATTGTATTATAAAGCACCGAAATGGTTCATCTAAGCAGGCGGCTGATTGCCTGTCTCGCTCACCGATCGCAGATAGTAATGAACGGGTTTAAAATGAGGGAAGTGGACGAGATCTTACCTATAAGTGATGTGGTGGACTATTGTCACCAAGGGACCGACCGGAACCCATTTGGCCGGCTTACCTTCGCGGGGGATGCTAATGGCCAACAAGCCCAAGTCATGTGTGTGAGCGCGGCAGATATAGATTTTAATGATAGAGAAGCGTGGAAGAAAGTGCAGAGAGAAATTAAAAAAACTAGGGGAGATAATCAACCGTGTAGAAAGAAATTAATGCACCGATAAGTCGATGCGGGTTGCAAGTGACGGGTTGTTAATTAAATATAACCCCTTTAAGAACGAAAATTACACTGGTTCGAGACCGGAAAATAAGATAATAGTCCCAAAAGTAATGAGACGTCAGCTTATGACGTCATACCAAGATAGCCCTCCGGCTGGTCACCTCGGTATCCTTAAAACAATACGCAGGGTGAAGGACCGCTATTCCTGGGAAGGGTTAAGTAAAGATGTTAGAGCATACATTAAAAAATGTGAAGTTTGCCAAAAAACAAAACCCAGGAATACTAAACCAGCAGGGTTGATGACCAGTTCGGTACCTACAACAGTAGGGACACATTTATCTTGTGACCTGATGGGACCTTATACACCCTCCACATCGCGACATCGATTTATTATGGTAATCATGGACGATTTTTCTAAGTGGTTTGAGCTTTACCCACTTAGAACAGCGTCAGCTAAGGCGGTAGTAAAATGTCTAATGGATTATTGTTGTAGATATGTTTTCGCGTCGCAAATCAGATCAGATAACGGAAGTCAATTCACATCTAATGACTGGTCCCAAGCGTGTTCCCAGCTAGGCATAAAGGCCAAACACATAGTGACCTACCGCCCTTAAGGCAACCCGACAGTGCGCGTCAACAAAAATCTTAAGCAATGTCTCATCGCCCTGACTAACGAGCATAGGGCGTGGGACCACCGAATACCTGAGATTGGTTTTGCCCTTAGAACAGCGGTGCACGAGACGACGAGGTTTAGCCCTGCATTTTTGACCTTCGGTCGGGAGTGTTCTTTCCCAGGCGATTTGGCACCTACAGGCCGACCGGAGGTCATTAATAAAGTAGTGATGTATTCGGCTAGGCTAGATCACAAACTAAGGGTAGCTAGAGAGTTGGCGCTAGAAAATGCCGACATGCACATGTGTTGCGATAGCGCGTCTACAACCAGGGAAAGACGAGATTCCAATTGGGCGTGGGACAGCTTGTGCTTAGGGACTCACACGTGTTGAGTGATGCGAGCAAAGGCATTTCGGCAGGGTTAGCAAAAAAGCGAGATGTCCTTGGGTCATTAGTGACAAAATAAACAATAACGTTTACAGACTAGCAGACCCTACCACCGGAAGTGGGATGGGCACGTGCAATGTGGACCAACTAACTGCTTTCACTCCGACTCCACTGTGGGGGGTGGGGATGGTACAGCGGATGTGCCCTGCACCCACTGGACAAGCAGAGTCACCTGACACCTCGTCCTAGACTGAGCACGGTTACCACTTACGATCGCAGGATAAACCCCTGAAGGGGCGGGATACTTAGTTGACTGATTGTGTTGGGAAGTTCAGGGCACCTCGCATGTTGAGCCCAGTCAGTTTTGCATCACGTACCACGAAGCACGTCAATTTACAGTAAAGCCAAGCCTGATAATGACTAGTGAGTGGTCAGTGAAACACATAGATTTCGGGAGTAACGTGCGAGGCCGAGGACGGGGGCGGGGCGCTTCGAGGGGACGCCGTGGCGTCGCCCGCCGACCGGTAGGCGGTGCTTTCGTGTCGCGACAGTTGGCCAGTAGGCCTGGTTACCGCGGAAGGGTGCAGTTTTCTATCAGGGGCCGAGGGCCGAAGGTCACGGTTACATCGTCGCGATTGCCCATGGGAACGTCGATAGGCGAGCTACGCCCCGTAGACCCGCGCCTTCCACCGAGGGCCAACGCGTCGGCGGGCGTCGCGAGACGTACCAGGGCGGCGAGGACGGGCAGGTCAACTGCGTCGACACAGACTTTACCGCCTGTAACGAGAGTTAGTGTCGGATGTCAGTACGACCCGCGGGATTTTACCACGGAGGCCGGACCGTCTACAGAGACCACCATCGAGCTTGACGTCGAAGACAGAGAGGTAGGGCCGACTTTTGATGCGGACGTTGGTGACTGGAGTGGCCGTCCACCGACGCCGGGACGGAGCTGGTTATACGACTAGGGGGTGGGCCGTGTTGCCAAGAGTTTTTTTTCCTGTTGTTTGGTCACCCATAGAAAACATAATTAAAATCTGAAGTCGCGGTTTAAGTAGGGGCAGACCCAGGCAGGAGATGGGTGACAGTTAATTGTGTAAATATTTAAAGGTATAAACTGTTGTAAATATTAATTGAGTTCAAGTTTGTTACCAAGCAATAGATTAATTTGTAGTTTTAGTACATCGTAAAAGCGATGAGAGCCATCGAATCGTGTGGTCAAATGTGAAGTGTTCAGTGATTTTTATAAGCTAAAGCCACCGAGATGCATGTGCACAATGCAGTGGTGGTGCACTCGATGACGAGAAATGTACAATGATTTTCGGTGGCTCTTAGTCGCATGCATATTTCTGATTGCCATTTTGTATGCAAAGAACATTTGGACTTAAAAAAGCAATCCAGATTTAACGCAATTTTTATTAGACATATGATCGGACCCCCGGGTGGTCCGATGACCTTACAATGTGTAGCATCTGCGTTAGAGTGAGCCTGCGAGCTCCTATTTATGAAGTAGTATAGGTAGTGTTATATTTGTGTATTGTTATGAGCATGCAAGCTCCCGATGAGTAAGGAAATTGGGCTTTTTTAACAGCCTTGACGGTGTGTGTGTTACGGGGGCTTTGTTTTGGGTTTGATACTGGAGCCCTTTCTTAGGGGTATGTGGTGTAAAAAGTTTTATTTTTCTTCTTCTTTTGTATTTTAACATTAGTCAGCATATTATCTATATGTAAATAAGTAGCATATATATATATATAAAATAAAAAAAAATGGGGGGGTAGTGCAGCGCACCCCCAGCAATCCAGCTAGAGACGCTGCTATAGGCGCACCCCCCACCCCCCTCTAGGGTATTTAAGGCGGGCTGCGGGCCGCGGCCCATCAGTGTAAAACAGGGCATAGCTGGGTGAGGGCTGAGGGCAGACCCAGGAGAGAAAGTCGGGAGAGACTGTTACTGTTTGAAAGCTGTGTGTTTTGTGACTGTAGTAGTTTGCAAAAGTTAATAAAAGAAGGTATAATCGACATTCTCGATCTGGTTATTAAAGAGACCGAATTCCATCCTCAAGTCATACGCAATTGTGCACCCACCATTGCTTAGTGATGTAACATATAATATATGGTGTCAGTCAGATCGAGTGTAAGTTTTAGTGAATTGTAATAATTGTGCTAAAATAACGTGTAAAATACACAACCACGCCTTGGAAGCTAGGTTAAAACGGACAACCATACAACATGGAAGGGTTTCACGCATCTACACTGTTAAAAATCAAAGACAATCCAACTGTTCCATGGAGAGTTTGGAAAGCAGATTTCGAAACGTATTTAGAAGCCACAGGGCACAGTACAAAACCGGATGGAAGGAAAATTGCAATGCTAATGAATTTGTTAGGCCCTGATGCACGGCAAATTTATGACAATTTCACGTATGAAAATGAGGAAGACCGAAATAAGTACAATACAGTCCTACGGAAGTTTGAAGAACACTGCCTTCCTAAAGTGAACGTGATGATTGCACAGTTCAATTTCTTTCAAGTAAGTCAAAAAGAGGGACAACCATTTGAAACCTTTCTCACCGAGCTAAGGACAAAGGCAGCCAGCTCAGGAGAAACTCCTCCGAGACGAAGGCCACATTTCGCTGGATAAAGCAATCGCCACCTGTCGAGCAGCCGAGTTGTTGCAGCGCTAGGTAAAGCAAATACCCGGGGAAGCAGACACAGGTGAGGTGAACATTATCTCTACTAGGCATAGGCCTAAAGCCAGTTCTTCAAGCAAAGGACAAAATCAAAAATACAGTAAACCAGATCAAGACAAGTATTAATCAGAAGGACTAGAATTTGACTGTAAAAACTGTGGTAGGAGACACGCTGTTAAAAAATGCCCAGCTTTTCGGAAAGAGTGTTTTAATTGCAAAAAGCAAAATCATTTTAGCAGTGCATATTTGCTGATAAAAAAAAGAAGGTGAAAGAAGTTGTTCTTGATGAGAATGAGTATATAGTGACTGAAGTTAATAAAACTCAGTCAGCTAAAACTGCATGGTATACTAACATCCTACTAGGTGGGAGAGAGGTAAAATTCAAGCTCGATACAGGCGCTGAAGTGAATATCTCGCCAGCAGCTGTGTATGACAGTTTGGATAATAGCCATAAACACAAACTTGAAGGGACTTATGCAGTATTAGTAACCTTTGGTAATCATAAGATAAAGACTAGAGGAAAGGTCACTTTGGCCTGTTGCAATGCAACTAAAATCTGTAGTCCAGAGGTTGAGAATGTAAATATAGAGTTTATAATTGCAGAGGTGAATTCCCAGCCACTGTTAGGGTTAAAGGGATGTCAAACATTAAATCTTATCAAAAGAGTAGATGTTGAGACCGAAATTCAGGACAAAATGTTAGATAGGCCTAGCATGAGCAAAGAAAGATATATTTGTCAACATGGTGAGTATGTTTCAAGGGATGGGTACTATTCCAGGGGAATATAAAATTGTACTAGATTCTAGTGTAGAACCGGTAATACATTCTCCCAGAAAAATTCCTTTCAGCCTCCAACAAAAGCTCAAAGAGACTCTAGATAAACTTAAGAGATGAAAACAATAACAAAAGTCGATTATCCGACCGACTGGGTGAATAGTTTAGTGGTGGTGGAGAACAAAGATGGAAATCTACGTCTATGCTTAAACCCACTTCACCTAAACCGGGCTATTAAGCGAGAACATATTTTCAGAATACCTACTGCTGAAGATGTTGCTAACCGAATGAATGGTATGAAAGTGTTTTCTGTCCTTGACATGAAGGATGGATTCTGGCACATAATATAAGATAGTGCAAGTGCAGACCTGTGCACATTTTACACATATTTTGGTTAGTACAGATTTGAAAAAAATGCCTTTTGGAATTAGATCGGCTCCGGAAATATTCCAAAAGAAAGTGTCAGCCATATTTGGAGACATTCCAGGAGCGCAAGTCATATTTGATGATCTGATAGTTGCAGGAGCAACAGTAGAAGAGCATCACGCTAGTTTACGCAAAGTGCTAGAACGAGCCAAGGAAATGGGAGTCAGGTTCAACAAAGATAAATTCAGGTTAAAGGGATCGTTCACCTCTCATGTAAAGGTTTACACAGACATCTATTTACCTAAGTAGATTCCATTTACAACAAATGATTGACCAAAAATAATCGTAGTAACGCTAAATTAATTGTTAAACGTGCAAAGAAATTTCCATCACCTTCCCCACTTGACAGTCGTGGCAACAGTGCACCAGTAGCGGCCGGCAGTGTGTCGAGTGTAGAGACGAGCTGCGTCATCGTATTGGGCTATCACTTAGCACGCGACACAAGCTTTGAAGGAGGGTGGGGGATAAGACAGTGATATTTGGTTTAAATTAGGTCGAAACAAAACACATGTGCATCTCTCAAACCCGGCTGAGATGGATTTGGTAATTTCTGGATTGATTTACATAACATGTACATCTGTTATTCACACAAAGCAAAATACCAATATGATTTTTGATCTATGTTTATGTTTGGAATAGTTCTTATATATTATGTACCAGCCTGCATCTACTCGAAAAACGATAAGCTATTAATTAGTAAGAGTAAACAAACACTGCCCGAAAACCTACGCGTACTTTTCCACATAGTATTGTATTATATCATACATATTACTCAATACTAGTATATCATACTAGTAATAATGAGGTGAGGTATATGTATACAGTCAGTGTCACTGATATAATATTGTTTATCTTTTTACGGTGCATTATAATAGATAGATAGTACAAGTATAACACGCGAGACTTAATCGGGAGGTCTCCGGTTCGAATGTTCGATACTTACCACTGGCAACCCTGACATTTACGTTTTTACAAAAACTGACGCTATTCCATAGCTACTTTATGAGCAGTATGTTTTTCAAAAAAAGTGTTGTTGACCAGTGCTATGTATTGTTTGTGATTGTAAACGCGGGTCTTCCGCTTTGGTTTTAGTAGAACAGACTATTTCGACTGATAGACCGGGACCTGCATCGCGCGTCACACATCGCTAGTGGATGTGCCGTGTTGCAACACATCGCCAGCTCAAGAACAGTGACGTCACTGTTCTTGAGCGCGGCGTTGAATTTTAAGACCCCTATTGACGTAGGTCGGGAAATATACACAAACTACTTAGTGTTTATGTTTCTATTTGATATTAAGACTAACTTGTAAAAGAGGTGAACAGACACTTTAAGGACTGATTCAGTAAAGTACGTGGGACATGTAATCACGTCCAAAAGACTTAAGCCTGATCAAGAGAGAATTCGAGCCATAGTAAACATGGAAAAATCAACTTGTAAAGAGGATCTTCGGCGATTCTTAGGTATGGTTACTTACCTAGGTCAGTTCTTACCAAACCTCTCAGCAACAACAGCACCTTTGAGGGAGCTAATAAAACAAGATGCTAGCTGGAACTGGCTACCAAGACACGAGTTTGCATTGGCTGAATTAAAAGAAAAACTGAGCAACGCTTCGATTCTATGATACTATGATCTTAAGAAGCCTCTAGTTCTACAAACAGACACGTCACAAGATGGATTAGGCGCATGCTTGCTACAAGACTCGATGCCCATAGCCTACGCACCCAAAAGTCTCACGCCAGCAGAGCGTAATTGGGCGCAAATAGAAAAAAGAACTAAACGGAATCGTGTTTGGAACAAAAATTCCACCAGTATTTATGGCCGTGAAGTCCAAGTGCAAACCGACCTTAAACCCCTAGAGTTAATAGTGAAGAAGGACGTTAGTAAGGCATCTCATAGACTGCAAATGATGCTATTGAAACTACTCCGATATGCCCTGAAAGTGTCATACATTCCATGAAAACAGATAGTTGTAGCTGATACACTATCACGAGCGTTGCTTACCGACCCGGTAGAAGAAGACCCCGACTTAGAAGTCAGGATACATTCTGTGGAAAAACATCTGGCTGTTTGCCTAGAAAAGAGAAAAGCCACGGTACAGGACACATCCACTCACACTCAAACTGACCAGGTATTACAGAAAGTTATAAAATATCACAAGGAGGGATGGCCTTAAAGCATAAAATCAGTAGATCTAATTGCCAGACCAAGCTGGAAGACAAAAAGCGATCTATCAGTGTCAGGAGGACTACTATTCCTGGGTGATAAACTAGTGGTACCACATGAGATGAGAAGCGAGATGCTAAAATCTATCCATGAGGGACACCAAGGAATGGAGAGGTGTAAAGCAAGAGCAAGAGAAGTTATCTATTAGCCGGGAATGTCGCAGCAAACAGAGAGCACAGTTTCACACTGCTGGAATTGTGAGAAATTTCAAAGGCAAAATGTGAAAGAGCCTTTGATGCCTCATCCAGTCCCCAACAGACCTTGGAAACGATTGACAACAGACTACCTAGAATTCAAAGGATACCCCTACCTGATTGTCGTAGATTACTTCTCTAAATTGATAGAAATCATAAAGACAAATTTAATGGAAAAACAGCCTCGGAAACAATAAAAGTAGGACTCAAAAGACTGTTTGCAACGCATGGCATACCTGAGGAAACAGTTTCGGATAATATGCCATTCAATTTAGTTAAATTCCATAGTTTTGCAAAAGACTGGGATTTCAAAATCACAACTACAAGTCCAACCTACCCCCAATCCAACGGAATGGCGGAGAGGTGTGTACAAATCGCAAAAAGAATTCTGAAGAAATCAGATGCGGAAGGAAAAGATATCTCAACAGCCTTTATTGGAATATAGAAATACTCCTTTAAAATATGTCAATAGTTCCCCAGCGCAATTGTTGTTTAGCAGGCAACTCCGAACAAAACTACCTGCTACTGACAAAATGTTGCAACCAAGATGGAGAAGCAAACTTGTGCAAAATTGCAAATGTAACAAATGCGTCAAAAATAGTACTATGATCGAAGTGCGAGACCACTACCGCCATTGAAGATAGGTGATAGCTGCAGGATAAGAACAGGAAACACCTGGGAAAGAGCTGTAGTAAAAGGATATCATGAAACGCCAAGATCATACGTAGTAACAACTGAAAACAGTACAGATTACAGGAGGAATAGGCGACACCTACAATCCTCAAACTGTCCCCCTCCTATCATTCCAAATCAGGACTATCATCCTGATGTAACAAAAGGGAATAACACAAAAACGCATGACAAGATTGTAAGTCCAAATCAGGACAATCATGCTAATAATAATAATAACTTTAACTACAAAAATGTTACTGATAAAATCAATGATTTGCCGCCTGAGGCCCCACCAAACCACAGACCAGTTAGAATCAGAAAGCCACCCGCTTATCTCACTGATTATCAGTAGGGCCTAGACGTAACTATAGATATAAGAAAATCTAGAATAAGTCTTAAACGTTAAACTTTCATAAAGAAAGAAAGGTGTCATATATGGGCTCCGCCCACATCTTACTAGAAGTAGAAACTAGATTAGATGGCTCCGCCTGCATCCTAGATATTGTATAAACTAGATTGGCTGTCCAGTTGTTGTACCAACTGCTTATCTTCCAGATTGCATCATGTAGCTTGCAACTGAATAATAAAATAGTTTTTCGTAATCATCCGTGTTTATTTGTGTAATGCTAATTGTCATCCGACCACTTCAATAGTGATGTAACATATAATATAATGTGAGCCCTAGGTCTGGTTTACCCACAGTCTTATTCCTCTTATATTGATATCATGGGGGCATATTATGAGCCCCAGGGCTAGTTTACCATCAGTCTTATTTCTCTTATATTAATCTCGGGGGTATATGAGCGCTAAGGCTGATTTAATTAACCTCAGTCTTATTTTACTTATATTGATCTCAGGGGGGTATAAGAAACCAGGTTAGCTGGTTACCCCACAGTATTTTCCTCTTATATTAATCTCAGATAGTATATGAGCGCTAGAACTGCTTTAACCTCAGTCTTTTTTCTCTTTTTATCTCAGGGAGGTATAAGAGCCAAAGAGCTAGTTTACCCTCAGTCTCATTTCACAAACATTTATCTCAGGGGGTATATGAGCCCTAGGGCTGGTTTACCACAGTATTATTTCACTTATGTTGATCTTAGAGGGTTATGTTGTAGCTAAACTTACTAAAACCCTCCTAATTAATTTATCCAAAAGTCAAGAACAAGTAAACAACTATCCTGTCAAACAAAAATCAGCTGTTAGTAACCTACTCTTTTTGTGCCCCGGTCTAGCTCTCGTCGGTAGGCTAGTGCCAACTGTTGAAATTTAAATTAAAAGAAAACTGAAATACGAAAATGATTGGGAAAGACAATGAAAGGTTTACACAATTAAAAAGAACAGTTTCAAAATACAATAATGAAATTAAATCAAATTAAATTTAAACATTCTCCAAATTCAATAACTCTCAAAGTTCTCACTGCCAAAAGTTCTCAGGTTCAAAGTTCTCAAAGTTTTCAACATTGTAAGTTTATCAAATTTTAAAGTTCTCAAAGTTTATCCATGTTACAAGTCAGCCATTTATTTTTTGTATTTGTAAGTTCGCATTCGAAGATTTATTTAAAGAAAGTTTGTTTTTCCGTGATATCGACGGTATATTCGTGGAGTAGTTGTCGATGGTAGTAGTTTGTTGTAATAGGCTAGCGTGAATCTGGTGTCTAGCCCTCGGCTAATGAAGATAGTCCCAGTCCATCGTCCCCTTGACTACAAGCCAAGAGTCCCGAGATGCGGAAGTCCAGCCCTGCCCAGTCGTGGAGTCTGCTTGAGAGTCCTTGGAAGAGTGTGTTCCGATCTCTTCGATTGGATCGAGGCTTCTGTTGAATTAGTGCGTAGTGTACTAGGAGGATTCAGTGTATTACCTCTGGAGGGGCCCGGCCGGCAGTCGTAGCACGCAAGGCTTGAAGCACCCCCCACTCTCTACCCCCCCTCACGCGCCGCTCACTCGCTGCCAGACTCCAGGCAAGAGAGGCAAAATTAACACGCGCGCTATGGGGAGAAACTATTACAATCGAGGCTGGAACAGTTTCTAATTGAACTACGACAAAATCTCTAGGCAGTACAAATAACTATGTTCGTCTAATTGCACTGTAAAAAAGTTACATTCCAATTGCAATGATACCGAAGGCTCACCGGCTCTAAATGTTGACACGGGTGAACGTAATCATTACCTGTGCATTAAGTCATTACCGTAGTTTTAAACTATCCAAAGTAAATAATTTATATTCTACAGATATACAAAGTTTGACGTTTAGGCCTGCTTTTTTTCGCTCTATTATTTTTAAATGAAATAGGAAGTAATAGCCATTTAGTAACAATTTCCAACTTCTAGGTTGTTAAATGTAGTTTTCGACTGATGTATATTATTGGAGACATTTAGTTATTTGGTGGTTGGCAATTGGTTCCTCTGAAGAAATTGTAAGATGATTAAATTGATTTAAATTTTTAAGCTCAAGATTCTTAGTCTTACACGTGTCCATAGACAAAACCTCGATATTGATCTGGGAATGTTTAGATTAGATTAAACCCCTTACATTTACTCTCACTCAGCGTGAGAAATTGGTCTGATTATCCTGGCGTTAACGCGTATTTATTTATTACCAGTGTTGTAAAGTAACTGAGTAAAAGTAATTGAGTAAAAGTAATTAGTTACTTTTTGAGTAATTGAATTACTATTTCAATTACTTTTATTTTAAGGTAACTGTAACTGTAACTGAATTACTTTTAAAAGTAATTATACTCAGTTTTCAGTTACTTTTTTACAGTTACTTTTGCCAACCATGCTTGTTTACAGTTCAGTAATATAAAATTAAAATTATATCACAACGTCTGAAACTAAAACAATATTTTTAATTTTGATGTTTTTTTATTAATTTTTTTTGGTACTTTTAGTATGGAACGAGATTTTTCTGCTGACTCAACTTGCATTCCTATTTCTGAATTTGTCTTGGTCAACATGACAACAATACACCAAAGCAACTGCTAGTTGCAACGAAAAATTGCAATAGATAAACAATTCCTTTGAATTCTACTAGGCCGCTTCGCAAACGCTTTTTCCAGTCGCGTTGATTGATGAGCTTTTTATTAAATATTTCTGTCCAATGTTTAAGTTTTTAAGTTGGGATCTCATTACTTTTTCTATGGTTACTTGATATAACTTGTTAATTATATACTTGTAAAGGCTTATATTAAAACCTTTATTACTATGAATTTTGACCAGCATTTTTAATTTGTTCTTTCAAGAGGCACTAGGCCTACATCACCATAATCTTAATGTCAATGTCAATATGAACGTTTTAGCCCTACCAGTTTGGTCAGAATCGGCCCAAATGTCACGAAATTATCGTATTATGGACCGGGAAAAAATCTTAAAAGTACGATTTCTATGAGAAATATTTCTTAAAATGTCTCTAAAATCATAACATATATAATTTTAGTAATTTTAAACGTTCCCATAAAGTTTCATCAAGATCGAAGTAGCCGTTTGCTAAATATCACGAAAATATCTCATTAAAAATCGAAAAAAGTCGAAAAAGTACGATAATCATAAGAAATATTTGATCGATTGTACCCAAAAACGTGGCAAGTCTAATTCAGAGATTGTGAAAGTCCGATCAAATTTTCATCAAGATCGCATATGCCGTTTGCCAGTTCAAGCGCGAACAAACAGACAAAAAATAAAAAAATAAAAAAAAATAAATAAACATTTGAGCCAATTCTTTTGAGGGGTCAGTCGCTCATCCAAATTAGACTAGGAAGCTTCGCAAACGCTGTTTTTAGTCGCGTTGATGGATTATTTGGTTTCACCCTCTATGCTACTTCGTTAAAACTAATAAAAACTATATTTTCTAATTTAGCAATATTTTCATGAACAAGGGTTGGTGGTTGCATCATCTGTATTATTATTATTATTACTAGGAAAACGCTAAAGTCCCGCCGCGTTGATGGATGAGCTTTTTAAAATTTTTAGTTTGCATGGGATATCTTAACTTTTGCAAGTTCTTTGTTTTGCTGCCTACGCATTGTAGCTGATTGTTGTCAAGTTTCTTTTGTTACCTGTCAATTGGTATTATTTTCCGTAAAAAACTTATATTAAAAGCTTTATTTCTATAGATTTTGGCTAACTATTTAAACTTTTTCTTTTAAAAGGTACTACATCACCATAACCTTAATGTCCATGTGTAATATGAACGTTGTAGCCCCACCAGTTTGGTCAGAATTGGCCCAAATGGCACGAAAATATCGCACAAAAAATAAAAAACTTATATTAAAAGCTTTATTTCTATGGATTCTGGCTAACTTTTTCAACTTTTTCTTTTAAAAGGTACTACATCACCATAACCTTAATATCCATGTATAATATGAACGTTGTAGCCCCACCCGTTTGGTCAGAATTAACCCAAATGTCACGAAAATATCGCACTAAAAATCGAAAAAAATCGTAAAAGTACGATATTCATGAGAAATATTTCTTCGATTGTACCCAAAACAATACACCTCTAAGTTCAGAGATTTCGAAGGTCCTGTCAAATTTTCATCAAGATCGGATATGCCGTTTGCCTGGTAGAGAGTTAACAAACAGACAAAAAAAAAAAAAAAAAAAAAAAAAACACCCGAGCTAAATTTTTTGGGGGTCAGTGAAATTGAAGTCTTCGCTTCGCTCATCCAATTATTATTATTATTATTATTATTATTATTATTATTATTATTATTATTATTATTATTATTATTATTATTATTATTATTATTATTATTATTATTATTATTATTATGAATATTATTATTATTACAATTTTTATTCACAACTAACTTATATGAATTGTTTTGTTCCATAATGAGTAGGGGTCCAGGAAAGATATTTTTTAATTGAAAAATTATGGTCATTAAAATTCAAATTATGCTTTATTTTGCATTTTCGTTATTTTTTAAAACTCACTAAATGTGCCTTTTCTGTGCGATTAAATTTGGTAAATCTAATAATCAATTGACGACTGGTGATGGGCGGAGCGTTAAGTCACGTGACGAGAAGGTGGGATAAATCCTCATTTCGCAAGTTGACGCCTGCTGAACGGCGCAACACTTATCACGCTCTAACTTTGTTTCCATTCGACATTTGGACAAAACCTTTAGAATAATATGTAGCAAACATATCATTTCTTCTCATAGTGATTATCTCGAATTTTTAGACACATCCGTAAATTTGGTATATCGATGTACGTATTATACATGAAAAAAATATCAAAGATTATAACTTTTCTCATCTTCAATTGACAAAAAACTACTGTTAGGATTTCGAATGATATCTTTTTAAATATATCAGACTATTTACAAAGTTAGGATTTCGATATGATATCTTTTAGTGCACTGAACGAAAATTTACAGCATAGAGTAATATGCAGAGTGTAGTTTTTCACGGCTCACCCGCACGTCAAAAGTGCGTATTTGTTATGAAAACACACACCTTGCATATAAGTCTATGCTGTGAATTTTCGTTCAGTGCACTTTCTATCTAGAAAGTTGATTTATTTCTTGTCTTAAGAGTCTGATGCATACTTTGAATGAGGTCTTGTTGAAATCCGATTGAAAGTTATTTGTCAAATAGAAGTTGACAAAACTTTTAATTTTTAATATTTTTTCCGTGTATAGATACGTACATCGATGTAACAAGTTTACGGTTGTGTCTAATAATTCGAGATCATCAGTTTTAGAAGGAATTATATGTTTACTACGTATTATTCTAAAGGTTTTTTCCAAATTATGAATAGAATAAAAGTTAGAGCGTGATAAGTGTTGCGCCGTTCAGCAGGCGTCATCTTGCTGAATGAGGATCTATCCCACATCATTCCGCCACGTTGCTTCGTGACGTGGGGGCGGGTAAATCACTAGTCGTCAATTCAGGCATGATTGGTAAAGTCAGAGTAAGACACTACAAAACACTGACAAAATGGTTGTTTTAGTGGAAAACGGTCATTCAATGAATTTTTTATGTGATTTTTTGCAATTAATACTAATAAAACGGTTAGCTTTGCTGATTGGGCGGTAAAAAATGATAAAAAGCTTTATTTCATGATTTCATACAAAAATGGAAAATTTGTTCTTTTGGTGCGGTTTCAATTTGCATTTTTTAATATCATGAGCCATGAAACCGTATGAAAAACATATTTCAGGTATTTTTAAGAAATACAATTTTTTGCTGATGGCGAAATCCCTGGATCCCTAATAATGAGTAGGCCTAGTAGTAGTAATGAAGGATGTTATTCTATAAGCCTGAGTTATAAAATATATAATAAATTGTTCAAAAAACAGTTTGTGTAATTATTTTTAGAAAAAAAAAATCTGTTCGTCAAGCTTTTAGTACGTAATGAATTTTTAAGAAAGTAACTTAAAAAGTAACTCAGTTACTTCATAAAGTAACTGTAACTGTAACTCAATTACTTTGGCAATAAAGTAACTGTAACTGTAACTGAATTACTTTTGCAAGCAAGTAACTGTAACTGTAACTGAATTACTTTACAAAAGTAACTTTTACAACACTGTTTATTACTCTATATTTACACGCTGTTATAAATTACAGATCTAAGATCGAATTTCACTGGCTTCAGATTGACATAAAATGTAATAATCTACATATTATATTACGAGTGTAACGCGCGAGATTATGACTCAGTAGGTCACGGATTCGAATCCATCCACTAGCAATCCTGACCACTTTTCAAGAGATTTTTTATAAGTGTTGGAAATGAGTCCTCTATACAGCCCTCGGAGAATACCTTAACAATTACTTTAATACCTCATAACCTTGTTTTGTCACCTGAGGGTCACAGCTGGTAAAACTGATGTGTAGGCTACAGTGTTTTATACCCTACAGCCGCAATCTTTACGAAAATATTTTGAATAAAGTTTGTGAAATAGAATAAATTAATGTGTAGTCCTACATTGCACAACAGTTAATTATTAAATAAAAATAAATAAATAAATTTTATTTAGAGTCTACCCACTCAGTTATATAACTGATTTTCAGTGGGGGACTTTAAATCAAAGCGACCAAGCCAACCCTGCAGGCCCCGACGCAATCGACGAGTGAACGATAACCAACCAAAGATCGATATTTTTAATAGGAAATATAGCAATCAGTGGTATGGACAGTGCGAACACCCACGAATCAACGCCAGAATCAACAAGGCCGATTCAGAACAACTCTGAAATTTATTATGTGCTTCGTTGCTAGGACGGCTCCAAAGTCACCGTTTACAAACTCCTAAGACAAGAACTGATGGACTGAAGTCCAAATCAGAAGTTAAAAAACTTCTGACTTTAGCGGGAATCGAACCCTGGACCTTCTGCATTAGAAGCAGATACGCTAACCACAAGACCAACGAGCCACACAAACCAACGAGCCACACATGAAAAACTTGCTACAATATATTATTATGATTACGTTTTCGGGTAGACCTAGTAAGTGTAGGCAAATTATTACTAAATTACCTTAAAACACCAACGTTTCGTGGCCGCTGTGGACCACATTGTAAAACTTTGTGACGAAAGTCGCAAGATAAAATCAAATGGCACGATGAAACAATTGTTGCATTTATTTAAACATAAATATACATGCACAAATGTGACAACTTAGAGTTTTATACACCTTAACCTACCTTGAGATTTAAAAAAAAATGTGATATCTACTATCTAGTGATATTTTAAATTGTAGTAGGTGCCTACCTTAGAGTTTTATATACCTAAACCTATCTCACGAACGAACGAATCATAACACAGAACACAATCATTGTTTTAGCAATCTGTACTCGAAACAATGCAACCATGTTTAGGCCTACAACACATTTTCCTGACAACAT
This sequence comes from Sweltsa coloradensis, assembly GCA_024449915.1. NCBI lineage: Eukaryota > Metazoa > Arthropoda > Insecta > Plecoptera > Chloroperlidae > Sweltsa > Sweltsa coloradensis. Next base: position 50,659 of record JAMZAV010003942.1, on the reverse strand, counting down.
TTCGTACAAAATAAGTTAAAAGATAGAAAACATAAATCCTTTCCTACTTGCAGTGAAGTAAGAAATTAAGCCAAATTGTTATTTCAACGATTAAACAATTCATAACGATTTCACTTTTACAGTTTTGATGTATTTCTTTTTATTCGAAGCTCTCCATAATTTATCCGCAGTATTATTTTGTGTCACGATGCAGAGTAAAGGACAATTCAAGGAAATTTGGCGTATTTGTTATTGCAACACAACTGTAAACCATTGTTTGCACTTGTCAATTTCATACGTATCGCGAGCTACTGAATACGCCGGCTCAGTCGCGTTGCCTGCTCTCTGCGTGAAGGCAGGCGCGCGAGGGGCAATCCCGGCCGTCAAAACGTGCGTCAGCGGCGTTGCACTCAGGGCCCCTCCAGAGGTAATATACTAAATCCTCCTAGGTAGTGTAGGGCGGAGTTAGTTTTTTGATTGGCTAAATTGTCACTTACGTCATTTAGTTGCTATGACAAAGGAGGAGATTGAGGGGAAATTCTGTTCTTTCATGTGTTTAGTAAATATTTTAGATCTCACGGTTCTGGAATGTTATGACTAGGGCTAGGATTCTTATGTATTTAAATATTTTTATACAGTTCTCTAAACCTGTGCCTATGATCAATTCTTCACGAATTGTTCGATTGTGATCTCAATATATGGTTTTTTAATCAAATATTTTTGCATATTTTGTTATATTTGGTTAATAAATACATATTTCTCTTATCCTTGCAAATCCAATTTTAAACAAAAAATCCACTATTCTTTACTTTAATAAAATCAAGAACTGTTTTCAACCATTTTCAAAATTGCATAAACTAAACTCGGTGCTGTCTAAAAATATTTGGAACAAAAAACTTGTTCAATAAGTGCTATTCTGAAAGGTGATGGACACCTAGCCCCAACGAGGAAGAGTTTTCGTTGTCTGATATTGAGAATTTTAAGTTTGCACCCGTTACATCCTGTGACGTAGAGCGAAGTTTTTCGCAATACAAAAATGTGCTCGCCGAAAACAGACATTCAATTAAATTTGAACATTTGAAAATGTGGATTGTGGTACACTGCAATGGGGGTATAGTCCAAGGTGGTATTAAAAAGTGACATTGTTACAAACTGCTAGAATATGTCCAGCAACAATAAAATTGTTTTAGTGCCAACTTATTTTTTTCTTTCTGGTATTATGTTGCACCTGACATGATTTGATTAATTTATGCTCATATTGTGCTGGGAAGACTGATGGTACGTAAACAATATTTTTTGAGCACTTTATTTTGTATTTTTAAGCAAATATTTTTGTATTTTTAAGCACATATTTTTATGTTTTTAAGCAAATATAAAATACATATTTTGACGTTTTTAAGCACATAAAAATCCGAGCCCTGGTTATGACGTAACTGGGACTGTTTGATAGAAGCTGGATAATTTTCCCACACACCAATCGAGTGGCTGGAGAATATGTTAGCGTGGTATGTTTTTCTCACGCATCGAAGAGGGAAATCCATTTGCATGTTCGTGCTATTACGTAAAAGCACATCTGGCTTCGAAGTTTTAAGAGTCGTTGTCGTTTTCACATTTTTGGATGAGCGTAGCGAGCGTAGCGAGTGGAGCGAAGACTTCAATTTCACTGACCCCCCAAAATATTTAGCTCTGGTGTTTTTTTTTTTTTTTTTTTTTTTTTTTTTTTTTTTGTTTTTTCCGTCTGTTTGTTCGCTCGATTCCGGGCAAACGGCATATGCGATCTTGATGAAAATTGTAAGGGACCTTCGTTTTCTCTGAACTTAGAGGTGTATTGTTTTTGGGTACAATCGAAAAAATATTTCTCATGAATATCGTACTTTTACGATTTTTTTCGATTTTTAGTGCGATATTTTCGTGACATTTGGTCCGATTCTGACCAAACGGGTGGGGCTACAACGTTCATATTTCACATGTACATTAAGGTTATGGTAATGTAGTACCTTTTGAAAGAAAAAGTTGAAAAAGTTAGCCAGAATTCATAGAAATAAAGGTTTTAATATAGGTTTTTCAATTTTTAGAGCGATATTTTCGTCCCATTCGGGCCGATTCTGACCAAACGGGTGGGGCTAAAACGTTCAGATTTCACATGGACATTAAGGTTATGGTAATGTAGTACCTTTTGAAAGAAAAAGTTGAGAAAGTTAGCTAGAATCCACAGAAAAAAAGGTTTTAATATGAGTTTATTGAGGTTTATAATACCAATTAACACGTAACAATAGAAACTCTGTTCAACAATCACCTACAATGCATTCAAAAAGCACTTGCAAAGGAAAAGTGCAAAAAAGCGCAAAAAACGCAAACAAAAAATTACAAAAACGCTCATCCATCAACGCGGCGGGACTTTAGCGTTTTCCTAGTAAAAGAAAATAGTTAATGTTTTATCTAAAAGTAATTAATTATTCAAAACAATTGTACCATTTAAAAGTCGGAAAAAATAATTAAATAGCTTTAAAATGTCGTATATCAGAAATTACAGTCACAATGTGAGCCCTAGGTCTGGTTTACTCTTCGTCTTATTTCACTTTTATTGATGTCAGTGGGTTATGAGAGCCCTAGGCCTAGAGCCCGCAACTTTTCGCGGCTGCACAACGAGACGCGTGTCGGTACGTACTCGGTCTCTCTCGGACTCGCAGAATCACAGTCGGCCGCCTCGCATGGTTCAAGCACAGTATGTAGATAGGAGGCCTATCCTGTGTTTGAAGGCAGACATGGTACATTCTTGGCTCTTGCTCTTGAATTGAATTAAACACTAACAATGACGAATCTAAACGTAATCATTGGACAGAAATAGTAAACCAAAAAGCACATCCATCAACGGTCTGTAAAAAGCGTTTGCGAAGTGGCCTGGTATATTATACAAATGGCAATCTGTTTCCCTAGTATTCAACTACGCATAAATCTCCAAGGGGCTACGTCAGTACTTCTTGAAGACGTCTCCAATTGTCTGTCTTTGTTTCAGATGATGGCGCCCACGTCGCTGGCGGTGGACATAGCGACTACTGTAAGTTCGACGAATATAATAATACTCATACCTATATATGTTTTGTTGTAGGCTTTCGTCACAGACAATAGAGTACTCTATTATCTGTGCTTTCGTGATTCATGGTTTATGTTATTTTTCACTTTACGGAAATAACCACACAATATAATGTTTTAAAACACATATTTAATTAAAACTTCAACGTTTCAAAAGACAATGCTTTCATTTTCAAGAAGATTTTCAAGAGATTCTACAACAGCAGTTAAAGAACAGAAGCAGCCTGTGAGAATGGTGACTAGAAGTCAAGCAAACAGCTCAGCACAGTGATGTGGTTAAAGGGTTTCACTGCACTTGATTTGTTTTTGTACTTGCTATTTGGTTTGCCTTTGTAAGGCGGTTTTTTTGTTTATATTTTTATTGTAATGCCGATGTTTTGTTTTTATTGTTTTATATCATGTCTTCTTAAAAATGGAAGCCTAGTATTTTGAAACGAAGTTTTAATTAAATATTTGTTTTAAAACATATTATTTTATTGCGTGATTATTTCCGTATAAAGTGTAAAATAACATACATACATACGTGATCCATGGTTAATGTTTTAAGTATCTTTAAGGTAAATAATCACGCACAGTATTATAGAAAATAATTTTTAATCCCAACGTTTCAGAAAAACTATGTTTCCATTTTCAAGGGAAGGGTAAAACAAAAATTCAATAAAACAACAACAGCATTTTAAAAATAAACAAATAGAAACAAAAAAACTCTACCTTGCAAACATAGAAAATTACAATGATCCAATTGCAGTGAACCAAAAATCAAATCACTTGGTTGCATTGTGAGTGTGACTTCTTGTGACCATTCTAGCAGGCCTATCGCTGTCTTCATGTCTTGGTACCACAGGCGGCTCAGTCTCATACTTTTCAAGAGCTGCAGTATGACTTCTAGTCATTCTGCTGGATTCCAAATTTCTAGACAAGATGAATAGGTATGCGGCTGATAGAGTACCTGCAGTTCTAGACGAACGTGGACGGTCCGGACGGACACAACCATCTTGTCTAGAAATTTGGAATCCAGCAGAATGACTAGAAGTCATACTGCAGCTCTTGAAAAGTATGAGACTGAGCCGCCTGTGGTACCAAGACATGAAGACAGCGATAGGCCTGCTAGAATGGTCACAAGAAGTCACACTCACAATGCAACCAAGTGATTTGATTTTAGGTTCACTGCAATTGGATCTTTGTAATTTTCTATGTTTGCAAGGTAGTGTGTTTTTTGTTTCTATTTGTTTATTTTTATAATGCTGTTGTTGTTTTATTGAATTTTTGTTTTACCCTTCCCTTGAAAATGGAAACATAGTTTTTCTGAAACGTTGGGATTAAAAGTTATTTTCTATAATACTATGCGTGATTATTTACCGTAAAGATACTCAAAACAAAAAAATATATGTATATATATATATCCAGGGTACCTAAGTCATGGATTTCTTGTCTCCCGAGCACCAGAGTTGGGAGGGAAGCCCTCTTACTGTTTGTGCTGACTGTGTGCCCCAGTATGAATGGTGTGTGAAGTAACCTTGCTGATGATGACAACATGCATGCAGAATTTACTTCTTGCGTGGCCCTACCACAGGTTTGGTTATGTGTTGTGAGTTTTGTTTGCATGTAGCTAGCTGATTTTTTGTGGGCCACCATCCGCCTGATGAGTCCCAGAAGGACGAAACGCGTCGTGGATTAAGGTAACAAACAACTTTAAATTAGCTGCAGTTGTCAGCAGGTGAAAAGTTTTGTCGCCCCCAGTCCTTCAGGCTGGGTTTTATGTTCTCTATGCTTTCCCAACCTGTCAACCCTTCTCCAATCTATACCATATATATATATATATATATATATAATATATAAACATACTAATAATTTAACTGCAAAGGTTGTTATTCTTAAATATTCTATATAATATATGCATACTTGTATCTTACTTAGCCCCCCCCCTATTGAAAAAAACTGCTATCCAACTGCTATCCAACTGCAATCCAACTAGTATCCCATTTGGAAATTATATCTACTAACTAGTATCCAACTAGTATAACTTCCAACCAACTGCTATCCAAACTCGTATCTAACTGCTATCGAACTAGTATAACTTGTGCCAAAAGAATAGATCGTGGTTACTAGTTGAATTCTTAGATACAATCCAACAAGTATCCATCTGCTATCCAACTAGTATCCAACCAGCATCCATCTGGTATCCAACTAGCATCCAACTACTATCCACATACATCTTGAACTGTCCAACTAGTTTCCAAATTCTATCCAACTTGTATCCAGTCAGTATCCAACTGCTATCCAACTAGTATCCAGTAAGTATCCAAATGCTATATCCAACTGGTATCCAACGTAGCATCCGTAGAGCAAGTTGTGAGCTAATAGGCCAGGCAAGGAAGCTTTTGACCCCGGACAAATAGCAAGAGTATTGTTTCTGAACATTTCTTATACAAAATATTGCGCTGAATACGCTTATGGAAAGTCTACCATCAAAATCCGATGGGAAATTGCCTAAAATTAAGGTTTAATTAAAATTAATCATTTTTTTAAAAGTAAATATGCAAAAAAAAAAATTTTTGAGTGATAGTCACTCAATTATACGTGGCGACAAAAGTACACAGAAAAAAATGGTCAAAAAATTAATTACACTGCGTCTAAATCGACTTTTGAATGATTTTCCATTGTCCTAATCAAATGGGTACTGTATTGACAAAAAAAAAATCGGAAAATTGTTTCAGGTAAATGTTGTCAAGGTTCAATATTAACAGTTGTTTGAGTATGAACAAAAGTCTACCATAGAGATGAGAGTTACAAAGATTTGAATAATTTGATTAAAACATTTAATTAACGGAAAAGCAATAACAACAATAATCCGTGCAATCAAAAGGCTTGCTTTCAAAACATATTTTGTTTGATTTATCTGCTTTATGTAAGGTAAAATGCAATGTGAATGGAATCATTACTTAGTGATTTATGTTAATTATGTTTATTCAAATTAGTAACATGTTCAATATTCTACATATTTTGTATTCAAGCAGTTAATTTTGTACAATATATAGCTAATACGACCAATAATTCGTACAATTTTAAATAGCAACATACATTTTAATATGTAAGTTAGAGAAAATATAATTGAAACTGATTATAATAATTATTATACCATTCAAATAAAGAAACTAATGTTAACAGCCATAAAAACAACATAATGTAAATAACACTATTGAGTTGTATCTGTACAGTGCACTGTTAATGTAATGGTACTCAACTATACTAGATTACGAGCTTAAACCTACACAGTTGTCAGCTATAAAACAATCAATTATTTTTAAATTATATCAAATATAATTTATATTAGTTATTCATTTATAAAAAGTCAGTGTGCAACATCGTTTTACTAGTTACCTCTGTTCAATATCATTACAACATGGGGTCGTTCGCATTTTCAGTCGATATATCGGGCACCACATTTTATTTTTCGAGATGTGAACAACAAAACCCAAGTAGATTAAAAAGTATCAATTAAAACAAAGACCCATATGGATGGTGCATTTGTATGCCAATGTATGTATCATGTACGAAGCAGCATAACTGGCAGCGGGAGAATTCCTTGAATTATTGTCTGACCTATCGATGACATTTTTAGTATTTGCTTGTCCAGAAAAAGATTTCTAAAGATAACGCTGTCACAAGTTTATAGCTGCTCTACAGACTATCACTGTCACAAGTTTATATCTGCTCAGTATACTATCGCTGTCACAAATTTCTGAGAGGGACTAAGATATCTGCTCTACAAACTATTGCTGTCAAAAGTTTCTGAGAGTGACTAAGATAATTGCTGTACAAAACTATCACTGGGAAATGTTTTTCAGAGGGATACTTGGGGAAGGAACTTTTTAAAAGAACGAGTTCATTTATCCCGGAACTTTTTAAGGAACTTGATCCCTTTTAGTGTCGAGGAACTTTTAAGAGATCAAGTTCATATTTTCAAGGAACTTTTTAGAAAGTTCCTTAAAACGTTCCAGTTACAATTAAGTAATCAATTTTGTTCTTAGCACCACTTTTCAGTATTTGTTAGCAAACAACCTTGTCGTTAAGTATCATTTTTTATTTTATATCATACTAGCTGACCCGTCGCGCCTTGCTGCGACGTTGTTGTGTTGTTGTTGTTGTGTTGTTGTTGTGTGTAATGCCAGAACCCTTCGCGGGAGTGTACTTCTCCATAAAAAAAATACGTAATGTGTCAACTTTCATGGTGATATGTCCAACGGTGTCGAAGTCAATTCATTGGTGAGACCTCTTTGCAGGCACCATCTCCTCGTAGAGGAGTTTGAACAAAGTGGATAGCATAGAAACTTTCCCGTGAAAAAATACATTTATGTGCCAAGTTTCATGGAGATCGGATGAATATCGAGTGAATCCTCCTTGCAAGCACCGATCACCACGTAAAGGAGTTACAACAAAATGGATAGCATTTGAAACCTTCCCCGTGAAAAAAATACATATATGTGTCAAGTTTCATGGAGATCGGATGAATGTTGTAGTGTGGGATAATTTGGTTAATTAGCTAATCTATTAATCGGCGATATTAACCGCGGTTAACCGATTAACCGAAATCCCATTTGTAAGTACGGTACAGTTAAGAACGCTGTGCTTATCAGTTGGCCCGCTGCCAACTACGGCGTCTTGTGACTCCTTACGAAATAAAACAGAATCTGTCATCAGTAGGCCTGCCACTACGTCATCAATAACATCTCTGCGACCACACCACACTCCATTCGAAAAACAATGTTTTTTTCACTGCACCGATCACCACGTGTTACAACAAAATGGATAGCATAGGTACCTTCCCCGTAAAAAAATACATATATGTGCCAAGTGTAATGGAGATTGGATGAATGGTGTAGTAATGCATAAAGGACAAACATACAGACATACAATTTCATTTTTAATTAAACATTTTTATGTAAGATAAGATAAGATAAGATGTATCATCATAATTTTCATGACACTACCGCTCACCATGCTCTTTCGCATGCTTGCAAGTTGCACGTCAGTCACTCTGCAGTCGCATTAAACAAACTTAAAGATATAATGGAACTTTATAAAAGTTCTTTTTTTAATTGATAAACTGAATATTTTAAAAGTTACTTCCCCAAGTATGGAGAGGGACTAAGATATCTGCTCTACAAACTATTGCTGTCACAAGTTTCTGAGAGGGACTAAGATATCTGCTCTACAAACTATTGATATCACAAGTTTCTGAGACTGACCAAGAAAACTGATGTACAAAACTATTGCTGTTAAATATTTTTGAGAGTGACTAAGATAACTGCTGTACAAACAATCGCTGTCAAAAGTTTTTGAGAGTAACTAAAAGATAACTGCTCTACAAACTATTGTTGTCAAAAGTTGTCGCTGTCAAAAAGACTTAGATAGCTGCTCTACAATATATCGCTGTCATTTTGATTCATTCTTTGGGTGGCAACCATCCCGTCGGCACACTTTATGCACTTTTGTCAATGGGAACCCGAACGGAAAATAACACTTTATCTTATTCGTTATATTTTTGTGGACAAGCAAATTCTAAAAATGTCATCGATAGGTCTCCCCCGGCCAGTTATGCTTCTTCAGATCGCCCTTGGCATGGTGTTCGATATATCGACTGATGATGCGAACGACCCCATGTTGTAATGATATTGAACAGTATCTAGTAAAACGATGTTGCACACTGACTTTTTATAAAATATGAATAACTAATATTATAAATTATATTTGATATAATTTAAAAATAAAAGATTGTTTTATGGCTGACAACGGCGTAGGTTGAACAACTGATGTTAGTATCTTTTTATTGGTTATTCCCTTTATTTTATTTGTATGTGGGTGTTGAGTATTTCTTTCAAGCGTAAGCATTTATTGTTGACTTTATTAAGTTATAGTTTATAGTATTAAGTTTATTTATAATCTTGTTTATTTATTTAAATTTAATAAATTGTGAGCTATTTTTAGAATAGTATTTTTAACTTTTTCTGTTTGTGAGGGGGCTTTAGGTTTATCAATTTTGGTTTCTATAATCCGTACTCATGGTAATGATTATTTTCAATCATTTAGAATTTTACAATGTTAAAGGTTTTAATTTCATTAATCTTTTTAGTTCCTTTATGTTTTATAAAAAATATGTGGTGATTGGTTCAGTCATTACTTTTTTTATTAACTTTCGTTTTTATATTTATAAATGTTTTTAGAACTTTTTTTGGAAATTTAGGGTATTTTATAGGATGTGATATTTTGTCTTATGGTTTAATCTTATTAAGTCTTTGAATTTGTGTATTAATAGTAACAGCCAGAGAATCTGTTTATCGTTATCGTAATTATGAGGGATTTTTCTTATTAATAATTTTAGTTTTATTAATTTTGCTTTATTGTACATTTAGTTCTATAAATTTATTTATATTTTATTGGATGAGCGTAGCGAGCGTAGCGAGCGAAGCGAAGATTCCATTTCACTACACTGGAGAAAAAAATCCGGAATGTTTTTTTTTTTTTCTTTTTTCTTTTTTTTTTTTTTGTATTTTTGTCTGTTTGTCCACACGATTCCGGCTAAACCGATACTCCGATTGCGATGAAATTTTATGGAGGCCTTCGAAATCTCTGAACTTAGAACTGCCACGTTTTTGAGCGCAATCGGAAAATTTTTTCTCATGAAAATCGCAATTTTACGATTTTTTTTCAATTTTTAAAAAATTTCTTCGACTTATAACACCTACATGCTTTATCTGATTGTAATGATTTTTTCGCAGAACCTTTATTTTATGAATTGATATATTAGTGTAAAATTTGAGCGCAATCGAAAAATTATTTCTTATAAAAATCGCAATTTTACGATTTTTTAACAATTAAGATTAATTTAAAAAAATTAAAAAATTAAGTTAATTTTTAATTTAATTTAATTTAATTTAAAAAAATTTCAACTTAGTAATGATTTTGCCACAGAACAACAGAAAATTCGCATAACACATGGCAGCTCAATGCACCAATTACGCTCATCCAACAACGCGGCGGGACTTAAGCGTTTTCCTAGTTTATTTTTTGAAAGTAGTTTAATTCCAACATTGTTTTTAATTTTAGGGTGGGGGTATCAGCCGGAGCGTTTACAGGCTGGTGTATATCTTTTGTTTTATACTTTGTTGGCTTCTTTACCATTATTAGTGGGTATTTTTTATTTAAATTTTCTAGGTAGTTCTTTATTTTATCCATTAATGTATAAGTTAAGAATTCCTCATGTGTTGGGGATATTTCGTTTTTAGTTCTGACACCAGTCGTTTTCCTGTAGGTGGATATACATCTTATAATTATTGCAAGTTATTATACAGTTTTTTGGCACTCAAATGGTATACTGTAACTTGTATTGTATAAATAAAACAAGATAGATATTTAATTTTATTCATGCTCATATGGAGTACACACGTTTTGTTATTTACTGTTTAGTATACGTATTTTAGAACCATATATTGTGTTTGCTTGTATATTATGTGCAATACAGTAAGACTATATGATTTACTCATTTCAGCCAGTTAAACAAAATGAGCATATTGGAATTATTACTGAAAACAAATCAATATCAACCATAAAGAATGTTGTGTTTGTACATTTTTTATAAACCATAATAACCAATCACCTTATAATGATTACAATATTAACTTTAGGTTTAATAATTAAACATTTTTCTGCATCAATAAACAAATTTAAAAAGAAATTGGGAAAAATATTATTGAATTTCAATTTCAATTTTTATAACGTTATTTTCATTTGAAGTTACCGGTTATCTTAGGATCGCATCAGCAGTAGCATCGCATCAGACAGCCATAATTTATGTATGCAGATGCACCCGCCTCAGCCTATATCAACAACAGGAACACAATTTCGATCATGCGCTTAAAAACTGGCATGGAATAGCATTATTTACTGCACCCATATTAAAATATACTACCAATACTTAACACTATTCAAACACACCCAAATTAGTTACAACGCGATACAGATAGGGCACAGAGCAAGCGCACAATAACTAAAATTGAGTTAACTCAAGTCGATTTGCTGTCGTATCTATAGGTGGTTATCTAGGGCGACGGTCGTCGCCCGGCAGACAAGCGAATACGGCTGCTAGGCGACACCGAACTCCGGCCCTATATACACCTACCAGAGTTGGGGGGTTTTCAGCTATCTGCACACGCCGCCCCGAAAGAGTTACAATCTTGAAACTCGGTATATGCCCTGGTATGTGGTCCATGACATACCAAAAAAAAAAATCAACCCGATCCGACAACTCGTTCTGTGTTAAAAAAGGCTCTCAACATCGTCAAATTCCTTAAAGCTGGCTGGGTGGGTGGGTGGGTGGCATTTCTCCGCGGAGAGTTCTTTAGCCTACAGAGAAAACGGTAAATCTTAGAACTATGAAACTTGGACCACACTTAGGTGTATTTCAGACGCAGTGCCTTTGCTTTCAAAACCAAAATCGGGTAACAGGGACAGGAGAAAATCAAAATTTGGATGATAATCAAAAACGCGTAATTACCAAGGCGTGGTAATTTGTACAAACTTGAAATTTAGCATGCTATTAACCATTATAAATATCTTGCGTCCAAAACACAAGGGGCTAAATTTGGGATGACCATGGGCCCAAAAATGACAAAAAACATATCTGAACTTAAGAAATGAATCATTCAAAGAAAACGCTACAACTGAGATGTTTCAAACGTGGAATACATTTTGATATCTCTCATTCTTTATCACTTTTGAATATGGAAAGCAAATTGGTTAACGGGTACCGGAAAAAAAAACCAAAATTATCAAAGTAGGTAATTCCGTACTCTTATGAATAATACGCTATACCGAGAAAACGGTTCATCTTAGAACTTTGAAACTTGGGCCACACTCAGATGTACCTCATATAACAAAAACCGGGCAATTGGGACCGGGGAAAATCAAAATCAAAATCAAAATCAAAACGCGTAATTACTCAGGCGTAGTAATTTGTACAAGCTTGAAATTAAACATGCTCTTAACCATTATAAATATCAAGTGCTTATGCTAGTGCGTTGGTCTTGTTGTTAGCGTATCTGCTTCCAATGCAGAAGGGCCAGGGTTCGATTCCCGCTAAAGTCAGAAGTTTTTTTACTTCTGATTTGGACTTAAGTCTATCAGTTCTTGTCTTAGGAGTTTGTAAACGGTGACTTTGGAGCCGTCCTAGCAAAATCAAAACGCGTTATTACTCAGGCGTAGTAATTTGTATACAAGCTTGAAATTAAACATGCTCTTATAACCATTATAAAAAATCTAGTGCTTATGCTAGTGCGTTGGTCTTGTTGTTAGCGTATCTGCTTCCAATGCAGAAGGGCCAGGGTTCGATTCCGCTCAAGTCAGAAGTTTTTTAACTTCTGATTTGGACTTAAGTCTATCAGTTCTTGTCTTAGGAGTTTGTAAACGGTGACTTTGGAGCCGTCCTAGCAACGAAGCACATAATAAATTCCAGAGTTGTTCTGGATCGGCCTTGTTGATTCTGGCGTTGATCCGCGGATGTTCGCACTGTCCATACCACTGATTGATATATTTCCTATTAAAAATATCGATCTTTGGTTGGTTATCGCTCACTCGTCGATTGCGTCGGAGCCTGCAGGGTTGGCTTGGTCGCTTTGATTTAAAGTCCCCCACTGAAAATCAGTTATATATAACTGAGTGGGTAGACTCTAAATAAAAATTTATTTATTTATTTATTCAAGGGGTATCTTTGGGGGGACGTGGGCCCAAAAATGTAAAAAAAACAACTTTGAACTTAACATATTTAATCGTTCGAAGTCCATCATTCGCACCTTGATAGCGAACGAACAACAAAAATATGTGATATCCCCCAAAATAAAAAATTTGTAAAAAGACGGCAGCCAAGCTCTCCTTCAAAAGTCTTCGGCTGTGAATGCTGTGAGATATAGAAGTTGAGCCAAGCTTTTATTCTTTCTCCCTAGTTTCGCTTTGAAAATATGTAAGATCATTTCGCCTGTTGACGAGCGCCAAGCCAACGATTTTTGTGGTAAAAAAAGTAAAATTTTAAACTCGAAATCATAAAAAAAAAATGACTTGGCCATTGAATTTGGTTCATGGCCAAGAATTTTTTATGATTTCGAGTTTAAAAATTTTACTTTTTTTTCCACAAAAATCGTTGGCTTGGCGCTCGTCAACAGGCGAAATGATCTTACATATTTTCAAAGCGAAACTAGGGAGAAAGAATAAAAAGCTTGGCTCAACTTCTATATCTCACAGCATTCACAGCCGAAAAACTTTTGAAGGAGAGCTTGGCTGCCGTCTTTTTTACAAATTTTTGTATTTTGGGGGGATTTCCTCTACGCTCAAGCTTCGTCCGTGGCGCACGATATGATGTTTGGCTACAGATCGAGAGTCCCTGCTGGATCAAGTTTGAGCCACCTAATTTGAAACTTTATAATGACTTGCTATTAATATATTATGTTGTATATCCACCTACAGATGATAACGATGACGATGACGATGACGATGACGATGACGATGACGATGACGATGACGATGGCGATGACGATGACGATGACGATGACGATGACGATGACGATGACGATGACGATGACGATGACGATGACGATGACGATGACGATGACGATGACGATGACAATGACGACAATGTTCTGAGTCCTTTTTTCCCACTTTTACTTTTTGACTTTACTTACTATTTGTAAAATTATAGTTTTATTTATTGATGTTAGTCTATGTAGTCTCCAAAAGTGAACACGAGTTAATATTTAATTGATTTTAAAATGTTATCGATATCTACATCATTTTAATGATCAAACAGAAATTGTTATTAAGGCTAGGCTATGAAATATAATTCAGTAATTGACATTACTTGAAAATGTCTCTGTAAATATTATAGTCCTAGTGACATTTTATTATTTGTGCCAAAAGAAGTTCAAAACTTTGTGCTATAAAGAATAACAATTTGTACCCAAATACTGGGAAAACTAATTATTCATGGTTGGTAAGTAAACGTTACGTTTTTTTTGCGTTTTTTAACGTTTTTACACTCGCGTGCGACCCGGCACCTACACCATTTGTGCAAATTGGGCTTGACTTTTGCTGTATTGTTTGTTTGATTCTTCATTATATTGGTAGAAACTCTTTTTTTTCTCAAATCTTATGATTTGTAGTTAGAATCCCAGCGGATATTATCACTAGGCCTATAAGCTAAATTTTTAATTTGATCTTTAAATGACTGGAGTTGAAGTCTGAGAGCAGTTGATGGGAGGGATCCAGAGAGCTGTGAACTTCCTCAAGTAAGTGAAAGTAATTAGATTTGTTTATTTTTATGATGTCTCATTAATTAATTACTTTTTGCATTTTTGTTAATTTTTATCCTAATTGAGATTTTCGTGTATTATATTGATTGAGCTAGTAAATTCACTAATCTATGTATTAGATCTCAACTACTCAACCGGGTAGGAGTAGTGAACTTGATATCATTATGGATCAAAATAGGACTGTTGGTTATATCCTACATTAACAAACCGGTGGCACAATTAGTAGAGCTATGGCCCGTTAAGCCGGAGGTTCTGGGTTCGAACCCCAGTCGGGGCAAACTGTTAAGACTACTGCTATAAATCAATAACTTTGTCCTTAAAGCGGGCTTATGCTTAAAAACCTTATATTCATACCCAACTCATGGGAGATGAAATGTGATTAAATTTATCCATGTGATCCTTCAGATTTGACAGCTACATTGAAGTCTTCTGTTGGATTTATGTCATGGAAGTCAACAGTCACAATAAATAGCAGTTAAGTAAAGGTTTGTTCTGTTGTCCCGGTGGCACAATTGGTAGAGCTATGGCACGTTTAAGCCGGAGGTTCTGGGTGCGAACCCCAGTTGGGGCAAACTCTTACGACAACTGCTATGAATCAATAACTATGTCCTTAAAGCGGGCTTACGCTTAAAAACCATATATTCATACTACCCAACAGCCCAACTCATGGGAGATGAGATGTGATTGGATTTATCCATGTGATCTTTCAGATTTGACAGCTTCATTGCAGTCTTCTGTTGGATTTATGTCATGGAAGTCAACAGTCACAACAAATAGCAGTTTAGCAAAGGTTTGTTCTGTTGTCCCGGTGGCTCAATTGGTAGAGCTATGGCACATTGAGCCGGAGGTTCTGGGTTCGAACCCCAGTCGGGGCAAACTTTTATGACAACTGCTATGAATCAATTACTATGTTCTTAAATTGGGCTTATGCTTAAAAACCTTATATACATATATCTCAGGTTAGCTGATGACACCTATCTCTATCCACACACATATATATATATATATTAGTGGGGCAGCTTAACGTCAAATTTAAGGTGAATGTTTACACGACGGACAAAAGCACCAAATTTTAACCACGTGCTACTTAGGCCCATAGCTTTTAATTTTTGATAGGAACCAGCTTTTTTGGCGGCCATCTTGAATTTTACAGCGGCCATCTTGAAATATAAGCATTTTACTAATATCTTGGCTTCTAAACCACATAGGATCACATATGTGGTGTGTAAGTAGATATTTTTGGGGTCAGAGAATAGAAATAGACTATTGCTTACCAGATCCCCCGGCGGCCATCTTGAATTTAATAGCGGCCATCTTAAAATATAAGCATTTTACCCCTAAAACTACGTATACTAATACCAAAACCTCGGCTTATAAACCTTGTTGTGTAAGTGATAAGTATATATTTTCTGGGTCAAGGAATACAAATGATATTATTTATTGATAAATAATGAAATATAATACTATATAAATAATTTTTTTTAACAGAATCTGTACTATGAACATATCATTTCCGTCAAACCGCTCCACCCCGTGCCACCCCGTGCTTATTCTGGTGGGGGCCATCAAATTCCAACTCGCAACCTTCTCGTGATTTGACCCGTGATTAGGGGAGTTCTTCTCCCTGAAAACTAATGGCGAGCTCTGGGTCGTCGTCGGGAAACTTTCCCTTCCCTTTGACTACCTCCCCGTCGGCGACGACAATGACACAGACGGAGACGCCCACGACGTGGGGGAACCCCTGCCCTCCCCATACGCTTGTGGCTGGTTCTGACCAGCACAGGCCTGTCAACCCTTATCCCCCCGCGTCATCCCTTACGTCCCTCCATTCGTCTCGATTAGCCAGTTGCATAAATATGAGACGTTAAGCAATATCCAATTAAATATTCTGGTGGGAAGAGATAGCGTCCAAGAATGAAACCAAAATGAAACCAACATTACGGACAAAACTTTTGCGTTCATTTGAAATTTACACGCTAGGTAGTATCGACGTACTTTTTATTTTCAAGTAGGCCGAACTCTAGCAGTTTGTGGCCACGGACAACGAAATAACAGTAAGAAGAACTGCCATTAGTGTTTTGTTGTGACGCGATTAATTTATATTTGATTTTGTTTTCGTTTCTATTGTAACTGAACCGATTATAATATTTTTTAATTGTCGCCAGAAAAGTTTTATTTGTTCTTCTTTCCCCTAGCGGATTTTTCATAATTGGCAACGGCGACGGTGGCGCCCCGTGTCGAGAGATTGCTTCGTGCATGTTTGTTGTGGTTGTCAAATTCACGGAATCGTGCTCATTGTTGGTGTTTGTTGTTGGTAAATAGTCAATTCGGGAGTAAACATTGTGATTTGTGACCTCTGGTGCCTCGGTTATTCTCCGGGTACTGATAGATGCATGCCGACATGTGAATCACGAGGAAACAGACTCCCGGCTACTCATCCACTTACAGGATGCACTTCAGAATGGATGTACTAACTGTATGGTGCGTAGTGTTGACACAGATGTAGTGGTATCCTCCTTGGCAAATTCATCACCTGTTGACTTTGTTTCAAGATATGAAGATTTGGGTTGCTTTTGGTACAGGCAAAAACTTTTACTTATCATTCCATTAATGCTATCTACGAGAAGCTGGGTAGAGAGAAATCCCTGGCCCTTCCTGTGTTCCACAGTTTCACGGGATGTGATACGACATCTGCATTTTCGGACGTGGTAAGAAGTCTGTCTGGGATGCACGGAATTGCTATCCTGATGTGACACATGCCTTTACATAGGCCTCATTTCACTTCACCCTTACACAACACTTGAGATTGACGACGAAACTATTAAACTCATAGAACGCTTCACCGTTATCTCGTATGATAAGACCAGTGACATAGAACATGTGCATGAGCCAGGAAAGAGATGTTTTGCTAGAAGAGTAAGACAGTGGAGAAACTTCCCCCAAACTAGGGACGCATATATGTATTAAGAGCCAAAGTGGATGTGGTGGTAGATGTGCATGCCAAGAGGCAGGCTGAATAGGGAACTAGCCTTCATTCCAGAAATTGAATATTTTAAAGTTAACATCTAAAAAAAAATAACATAAAAGTTTTTTTTGTCTAAGGTTAATACTTTTCTCAATATTTAACGCTGAAATTTGAATCTGCTTCCCGCCAAAAGACAACACGAAAAGTAGTGTGACGTCAGACTGCTGACCGCAGCCTACCACAGACCAAAGGTCACCGCTATCTAGATATAAATGGTAGATATTCTACCATACATGGCGGTGGTCAAACACATCCTAGCAGACAGCTGCCGTCACTTTGCCTGCTGTCATTCCTGCTATCGTTTCTCAATGATCCTTTTGATTGATTTTAAAAGAAATGACGCTTTATAAAAGGTGTAAGGTACCATGTGTTTAAACACCACTCTAGAAACACCGGAGAAAGTATTTATATATATGTGCCAAAAAGAACTGAACAGGTGAAAATAATGGTTTAAACGCAACAAGACGAGAATATGTCAAGGAGTCGTAGGGCCTCTAGCCTACCGCTGCAAATTCACTTTACCGTTGTGAATACCACTTTCATGTAAGTAAATGATATTAATTGGTCTACCTACTACTTTTTTATTTCGCAGACTAGTTTCCTATGAGCTTCTAATTTACCTCGGGATTATTATAAGCCTAGGACCTATACGTAACTCATTTTCTCGCGGGGAAATATTACAAATATGTAGTTAAAAATTTTGAATTTGTGACATTCTCCCATGCGAGAAAACGCCTCTTACGTTTAGGCCCTAGACTTATAATCCCTAGGCAAATTTTGCTGCGAGAATATTTGGCCGGAGCCAAACAGAAGCTTAATAGGGAAGACTCACAAATATGTTTTATTATTCTACTACTATATCAGGGCCAGTTTCTGATTACATAAATATAACATTTTAGTTATTTCAAAAATATTTTCAGTCACCAAAGTGAGCTAAAAGTTTTAGCGTAATAATGGCGGGAAAAACAGGGCCATACGTCATAACCCTACAACCAATCACCGTGTGGTCATTGAATCAACAGCATTTTTGATGATTATCTTCCTTCTAGAAGCACTTTTAGAATAAAATTTGTTTGTAGTATGATTAAGAAATATTAATAAACACTAATTTGTATAACAAGGATATAACATTTGCACATTTGTGTATACATTTTTAACGATTAAGGTTTTACGAAAACATTTATAAGAAATGTCAACAATGGACTTTGTTTTAAACACGAGCTGGTGAACGGCCGAGAGGTGAATTTAGCTCCGTGATCTAGAAGGACCGTGGTCAATTTCATTCATTACCAACAATGTCTTAGGGTTATGACGTTCACACGTCTTTTCACGATTAAAAGCGCGGGAAAGAGTAAACGTAAAACTTTGTACCTCTGTGGAATAGACAGTTTTTACTTTAGAGTGTTATAAACTACGGCGATGGTGTTATTAATGAATATCTACTGATTCTGATACCCAGCGCTAATATCTAAAACTGGTGAGACTTCCTATTATAGGAAATTCACTTGTGAATGAAAGCTAGTAGACCAATTAATAATATTTACTTGCATCAAAGTGGTCTTCACAACAGTAGAATGAATTTGTAGAGGGGGCGTCCTCCTCAAAACATTCTCGTGCTGCAGCTTTGAATAATTCTTTTTGCCCTGTTTGTCGTTTGGTTCTTTTGGCACGTTGTGTAAAATGATCTTCTCCGGTGTTTTCTACAGTGGTAGCCTTTGCCCTCTGGTAGACCTAGGCCCTTAGGACCTAGGGCCGAGGTAGGCCTATCACTACGCCCAGGTCTAGGCACATATTTAAATATAAAATCTAAAGCCCTACCAAACATCAATGATATAAATGATATCATCATAATCAACCTAAAAAACTAGGCTAAGGATACAGGAAATGCCTCGGCCTAGCCCTACCTAGGCTAGATGTCTAGGGCATCCAAACTAGGGCATTTTATCCAGAATGGACATTTTCCTAACCTAGGGCAAAGACACAGCCTAGGGCGTAGGGCCTATCCTAGCGCAGCCTTGAATGACTGTGTACGACTACGCCAGACCATAAACCTACAAATTGTTTCCCATAGAGAATAACCGGGGCTCTTTCCCACCAATGAGAAATAAATCGCTTTCTAGTCAAGGTCGGGTAGACGCACTGTCAAAATCACGGGGTTCTTAAGTCATGGTCGTCATCTTTGTCATCGTTCGTGTTGTTGTCAAACAGTCCGATTATTGATGAGCACGGTCCACTGGATTGCCTCTAGGCTTCAATGCCGCGCACGGCCGCTCGTCGAGCTTTGTTGTTGTTGTTGTTGTAGTATTTATACAAACTACAACGATGAGTATGCTGCAAGCTACGCAACGCAGTTGAACCAAGAACGAGCGTTTGCGCGGGGGTTCAAAACCCTATAACTTTGTACCCCCGTAGTTACCACGGATGATTTAAAAAAAATCTTTCAATTGTGAGTTTATTTAACTG
Organism: Sweltsa coloradensis; assembly: GCA_024449915.1. Lineage (NCBI taxonomy): Eukaryota > Metazoa > Arthropoda > Insecta > Plecoptera > Chloroperlidae > Sweltsa > Sweltsa coloradensis. The sequence continues at coordinate 30,742 of JAMZAV010003942.1, read as the reverse complement.
TGTTCTATAATAATAAAAAATGAAAAACGTGAATTTGAGACCAAGGCTAGTTCCCTATTGTACGGAACTGTGCGGATGTCAATGTTTAAATACGGCATGTCCAATTGCATCTTTTATGAGTGGCATCATCATGGTTTATATCATATAATACTCCATGTGACATATTAACAGAATGTGTATAAAAGTGTGTAAATTTATGTGAATGAATAAATCATCTAATTCATTTAAAAATAGTCAATTTGTATTCCTTGACCCCGAAAATATATACTTACACACCAATATTGTGATCCTATGTGGTTTAGAAGTCGAGATATTGGTAAAATGCTTATATTTCAAGATGGCCGCTGTTAAATTCAAGATGGCTGCCGCTGTATCTGGTTAGCAATAGTCTATTTGTATTCCCTGACCCCGAAAATATATACTTACACACCAATATTGTGATTCTAAGTGGTTTAGAAGCCGAGATATTTTTAAAATGCTTATATTTCATTATTGCCTCTGTAAAATTCAAGATGGCCGCCGAAAAAGCTGGTTCCTATCAAAAATTGAAAGCTATGGGCCTAAATAGCACGTGGTTAAAATTTGGTGCTTTTGTCCGTCGTGTAAATGTTTTCATGCTAACCCAGCAAACACAAAAACTGTGCCCAGTACCAGGACAGTATCGTATTTTCCGGCTCAAGCAGTACTGGGCAGGTACCGTGTACATGGTACTGGGCCAGTAAAAAAGTGTCCTACCAACTTCCTATGCCAGCGGTGCCGGTCCGGTGTGGCCTTAGGTCCCGTCTGTATGGGGTTCGCGGCACCGGGGCGGAACGTCAGGGCCGGTACGTCGTCCGCGGCACCGGCCCGGTACGTCGTCCGCGGCACCGGCCCGGTACGTCGTCCGCGGCACAGGGCACGCACGTCGTCCGCGGTACCGAATCGGTGCGGCGTTCACGGTACCGGGCCCGTACGTCGTCCGCGGCATCGGGCCGGTACCTCGTTCGCGGCGCCGGGCCATTAATTTATCGGTGGTACCGGGACAGCACGGCCTCGACGGCACGCGCCCAGCACGCGCCCAGCATTAAAAACTAAAAAGGCACTACGCTGGCGCCATTGGTAGCCAGGGCAAATAACCCAATTTGTAACGATTTAAAAAAATTGCATTTAATTAAGAGGTACAATTAAGATCGTATTATTATTGACAGTGTATGGAAGAACAAGTTCATGGTAGTAGACAGAACATGTTATACAGGAATAAATTTTATCGTCATGAGCCGGACTCGAACACGAGATACCTTCCTCCACTCCCGCACGCCTTCACCACTCGGATACTGCACCTATAAGTAGCAGAGCGCGTTAGCTGGCTTATGAGAGTCTTGCCCATGAGCGGGTAATTCGAAACATAAAACTGCAGAACATAACATGCGTTTACGACTCAAATTGTTAATAAGAATTGTTATTTATTATTTTCTTTCTTACTGATATGGTTATTTGTGGGCGAACTTAGCATTAATTATTAATAATTTCAATGATATGCAACAAATACACTAGATAAAAAACATTATATCGGGTTTATAATAATGACAAAAATGTTGGCATTAATTATTAAATTTGAGGGCGGAAAAATGTATTATAAAATTGTCTAGCCCTAGTATACAACAAGAAAAACCAATAATTTAGGTCTATACTTGGATTATACACAAAATAGAAGCATTATCTAAAAGTAAATTCGTTTTGTAGCAGTCGACTTTATAAACTTGATGTGAAACATAAATAAATAATACGTAATTCTAAAATGCGTGAGGATTTGTGAGGAAATAATTTTTAATTAGGCCTACTTAAATAGTAATTGTACAAATAATAAATACATTAATGTCGGGCAACACAATGGAAATGTCACAAGAGACTTGTATTTGTATAAGATACCCTTTGTGGAATTGCTTACTGAACATATTAATAATTTATCAATTGTTTGTATTATTATGTTTTATTGTTATTAACTATTAAAATAATTGATCATAGTTAATTTAAATAAAAACTAATAAGTAACATTCTTGGCTGTAATTTGATTAGGTGACATTGGAAGATAGGCGTATTATCCGTAGGTGGTAATATGTTATTATTATTTTAATAAACAAATTCTTTGTAAAAATTTATTTTACAAACTGTGTGCTAGAAGTTAAAGTAGCAAATCAAAAATTACCGGAAACGTGCACCTAAAATAAAATTACCTTCAAATCCACCTTAAATCAACTAAGTTTCAAGTCAATTTCCGATAAATAAATTTATTGGTTTCAGTCGTCGTACAAATTTAAACTAAATTAGTATTGAGTGTAAGATACGGGAAGTCCAGTTTCAGCTTTTTTTATAATTATAATTATATTAATTCTAAATCGTAGTTTTTTTTGTTATTTATATGCATTGTTAGATTGACAAACGTCTAAACATATATGGATTTACAACATGTTAGTACAATAATAGTACTTATACTTTATAACAAAATAAAAAAATCAGCGATATTTCGGACATTTTCACCCAACTTCTAATGGCAAAAAAATTTAAACATGAAACTCCGCCTCCGAGCCTCCGTGCTCCGAGCATCACATCGAACATACATCACAACAAACACTGCCATTTTGGGTCTCATTATAGAAATACATAAAACTCCGTCTCCTAGTCAAGTTATTTAATAAAAACATGTATATTATATTTATATAAATTTACCCGTAATGAAGTTATAACATTTTCTAATAATAATATTTATATTCTATTTTAATTTACAATATTTTTAGCCAGGGCACATATACATTCATGCACTGCCTCCTAGATGCTATACTCGGGGACTCCTCGTTCCCTGCCTGTCCACGCCAAGGAGGTATACATTATTCATACCTCCTTGGTCCACGCAACAAGTTTGATTGTTGTGCAGTTGTTCGCAATGAGAAATTTAGCGCTAGTTACCAAACCCCAAGAGCTCTGTTTTGTTTTTGTTGTCAAATACGTTTAAAATGTTAATAAATAAATAAATTGGATTTATAGTCAACCCACTCAGTTATATAACTGATTTTAGTGGGGGACAGAAAATCAAAGCGACCAGGCCAACCCTGTAGGCCCCGACGCAATCGAAGACGTGAGCGATAAACCAACCAAAGATCGATATTTTTAATAGAAAATAATTAAACGAGGGAGCGAAGCGACCGAAGTGAATCTACATACAACTTAAACGGCGGTCATTCTGTTAATCTGCGTGCGTGGTGTGTGTGTGTGTGTGTGTGTGGTGTGGTGTGTGTGTGTGTGTGTGTGTGTGTGTGTACGTTAAAATTAAAAAAATCAGCCAAATCGCTGAACAGATTGCGCTGAAATTTTAAACAGACATCCGGTACGGTTTACTGAGAACTGCTAACAAAATCAGCTAGATCCATTGCGATTTAAACCTACAAGAAATAATAAATTAAAAAATAGGCTCCCAATGTGTATAAATTATTTAACGAAAATGCTGTTGATTTCGAAACAATATTTTATGTTTGTTATTTATACCTGGCAGTGAAATGCCGTGTCCAAGGTTTATCGAATGTTGCAACGTCAATAGGTACCCCCAAAATTTCCCGCTCGTAGATTGAGTAAACCTTGAAATACTTTCACGTATTTCGTACTGTCTATGTTTCCATAATATTGTCACAGATGATGGACTACACGGGCTTTATAGGCATTAAAAAACATATTTAATTATTTTTAAAAGAGGCGAGATCTGGCGGTCGTCGTCGGGAACTTTCTCCTTCCCTATGACTACCTCCCCGTGAAAACCCCCCTTCCTCCCCTTACCCGTTGGTGGTTCTGGCCAGCATGGGCTGTTCCTCCTCATATGCCCCTAGGCTCGAGTGGTGCTTTATGACCTAACAGTTGACGCATCCTTAGTAAAAAAAAGAAAAAAACCCCGACGACGACGACGACGACGACAACTCGGACGGTGACACAATATGCAGTTGAATAGGGAACCCCCCCCCCCCCCCCCCAAACCCTGCCCTCGGTCCTTAGCATGCGCCCGGCCTGATTTCGTCACAGGCACATGCCCTCCCCGGCCAAGCGTCGGCCTGGCCCCTTGCCTCTGCCCACCTACCCAAAAACCCCCCCCTTGCGTGTGGCTGGTTCTGGCGACCTAACGGTTAGTCATAGATGGGTGTCGAAAAGAGAATGTTACCGGTACTCAACACATGGCTCACTCACTCGTTTAACAAGGGACTTTGGCGTTTCCCTAGTTATAGCAATCAGTGTATGGACAGTGCGAACACCCGCGGATCAACGCCAGAATCAAAAAGGCAATCTCAGTGTTTTATATACAGACTTTCTATGATAATCTTATTATCTCATATAGATCAATATACAAGGTAAGTAGAATAATAATACATATTTCACGATATATAAATAACGTTCATACAAAAACATTAACAATTGCTGGACAGCAAATGTAGATACGGCATTCCGCATTATAGAATTTGAGTTCGTAGCCTAGGCGTACGTTACGGTACGTAAGTGCGTATGACCAGAGTCGATAAAGAAGTTTCCCGTTGGGGAGGTCCTCCAACTCCCTATAAGCCCTGGGGTTAAATAAAAAGTCGGTTTTTGGCGTTGGGAATCTAACGTTCCGCGCGACTCTGTGTGACGATTGATGGAACTATTTCAATAAAGTACGTCACTTTTCTACTAGTAGTTAACAGTCGATGACGACAAATGCGGAAACGTAAAAATATTAAATACGATCGAATGTTGGCGAATGTTTTGGCATAAGCAAACTCTCTTTATTAATGAGGATATTTCTGATGGAGTAGACCTAAGCTTAGGAGCTAGGCCGACAATATGTATTGTTCAAGATTTCGATTTGAGTGCCTAGGGGACTTACGTCTGAAAACTGTATTGTGGCCTTGGGCCTAGGCTACACTTACGTCCGTTAGGCTTGAACAAGGATATCTCATATTATTTCGCACAAAAAATGTCAGTGACGCCTGCGCAACATTTTATAGTACAATAATAAATCAAAAGTAAATCGTTTTAAAGACTAGGGCCCAGGGTAATATGATTGAAATAAAATTGAAGTTTGACGTTTCGTCTGTTGTTTGTTGTTTTCAGCGTCACTGCACATCGATAATCTACTGACCGTATTTAGCGTGCAGTGCTTTTATAGTTTCACATTGGAGCCGCTCTCAGCGCGCAGGACGTTAGATTCCGTTTTGACTTGGGAGTAAGGGGACCTCCCCAAAGGGGAAACTTCTTTATCGACTTGGTATGACTATGAGGCAATTTAAGAATTGTCACGCATAAGTTAGTATCTAGGAGGCAGTGCATTCACCAACGAAAACGTTACAAACATAAAACACTTATTAAAGGACCATCAAGGAATTTATCAACTTTCCCCGAATACAAAATATTCGCAGACGAACTCCAATGTTGAATGTTTTTTTATCCATTTGATTGTTTTTAGTACAACGATATTGATATTTTAAGGTAACAGCAAAAACGAATTTGAAACCTTATTCATAGGATATTAAAAGCATTTTGTCGCATTAAAAATTTGAAGACAACATCGTTGAATAATGAAAAAGTACCCGTCTTGTTAAAGCATTATATTATTTGCAAGTTTGACGCATACGTTCTTTCTTTTACATTTCGGATAGGGATAGGCCTACGTATCAAGTTTTGCTCATGTTTCATTAATTAATAGCAATAAAATACGCAAAGAACGGTATAAGAATAATAACTGGAGAATGATGTGTACTTTATTAAATTATTTATTCGTGCAAAAATCTACAAATAAATGTGCGAACATTTGCGTTTATACTTAAAATAAAACATCTGACATCTGCTCGTTACTTTGGGCCCGAGAGGTTGAATTTAATGGCTCTACCATCAACAGCAATACCCTCGCCTTTTCGCGCCCGGCAGTACACATTGAACATTCCCATTACTCGGCTGTGCCGTTGACAGCAGTGCCTCGCCAGTACGCGCCGGCAGAACACATTGATACATGCCCGTTACTCGGCTGTACGGTTGACAGCAGTGCCTCGCCAGTACTTGTCCTGCAGGACACATCAGTACATGCCCGTTTACTCGGCTGTGCCGTTGACAGCAGTGCCTCGCCAGTACGCGCCCGCAGAATACGTTTATACATGCCCGTTACCCGTCTGTACGGGGTTTACAGCAGTGCCTCGCCATACGCGCCCTGCAGGACACGTTTATACATGCCCGGTTTCCCGTTTTGTACGGTTGACAGCAGTGCCTCGCCAGTACGCGCCCTGCAGGATACGTTGATACATGCCCGGTACCCGTCTGTTTCGGTTGGCAGCAGTGCCTCGCCAGTACGCGCCCGGTATCGCACGTTGACACATGACCGTGAGTAGATTTGATATTGGCAGCAGTACCTCGCAGTACGCGCCCAGCAGGACAAAATGTTACATGCCCCTTACCCCGGCACTCCGCCAGCACGAACAGTGCGTGCCCCGACCGTGCCCTGCACCACTGTGTTTGCTGGGAAGCTGCCTCACTATATGGATTGTTGTAGGTTTTTGCGGCCCGTCATAGGATAAAAACAAGGATCTTGGGTAAAAACCGCGTCGAAAATATTTTTTTTTAATTTCGACGCGGTTTTACCCAAGATCCTTGTTTTTATCAAATATATATATATATGTACATAAAAATTAGTCAGATCCGTGTACATTTAGCGCGCGTCAAGACCTATGAATTTATTTGAGGTAGAAGATATTAACCGATGTAACGAAACTTCACAAGGGATGATCCCAAAAGAACCCTCCATCACTCCTTAAATTTCATATATTTTGTGGGGCGTATGTTATTCTTAAAAGAAAGTTCAATTTACATATCTTTTTCAGATCCGTGCTACATTTAGCGCGCGTCAAGAAATACGTATTTATTTGGGGGTAGAAGATATTAACCGATGTAAACGAAACTTCACAGGCAGATCCAAAAGAACCCTGCGTCACTCCTTAAAATTTTATACTTTTTTGGGGGGTGTAAGTGTTCTTAAATGCAAGTTTTAAATTTTCTCATTTTTTTCAGATCCGTGTACATTTAGCGCGCGACAAGACATACGAATTTATTTGGGGGTAGAAATATTAATTTATGTAAACAAAACTTCACAGGCATGATCCCAAAAAAATCCCTGCATCCCCTTCTTAAATTCATATTTTTGTGAGGGTCGTAAGTGTTCTTTAATGCAGTTTTATTCACGGAGTGCTTTGAGATTTTTAAGCACGGAAAGTCAAATTAATTATTTAAAGTAGAATGTTGAATCATTTAACAACGAGATTTTGCATGGAAAGTTTTCACTACTGTAATGAATCTGCAAGTTATTTGGGTTGGGAAAAAAAATCATATTATTATTCAAGTCTGATTTTTGTGGCGCTACTATTTAAACATGTCATGATGAATGTATATAATTGAATTTTTAAAAAATCTCCTATATTATTGAATATTAGCAAGAAAGTAGTCACTAGTGTGATAAAATAGCCTATAATTTGCAATGTTATTTGGGTTTTACTAGGAAACGCTTAAGTCCCGCCGGTTGTTGGATGAGCGGGAATTGGTGCATTGAGCTGCCATGTGTTATGCGAATTTTTTGTTGTTCTGTGGCAAAATCATTACTAAGTTGAAATTTTTTTAAATTAAATTAAATTAAATTAAAAATTAACCTAATTTTTTAAATTTTTTTCAATTAATCGTAAATTTTTAAAAAAATCGTAAAATTGCGAATTTTATAAGAATTAATTTCTCGATTGCGCTCAAATTTTACACTAATATATGCATTCATAAATAAAGGTTCTGCGAAAAAATCATAACAATCGGATAAAGCATGTAGGTGTTATAAGTCAAAGATTGTTTAAAAAAAGAAAAAACCTGTAAAAAAAAATTTCGTTTTTATGATTAATATTTTTTTAATTGCGCTCAAATTTTACAAAAATATTTAGTTCATAAAATAAAGGTTTTGTGCAAAAATCATTAAAATCGGATAAAGCATGTAGGTGATATAAGTCGAAGAAATTTTTTTAAATAATGAAAAAAATCGTAAAATTGCGTTATTCATGAGAAAAAATTTTCCCATTGCGCTCAAAAACGTGGCAGTTCTAAGTTCAGAGATTTTCGATGGCCTCCCTAAAATTTCATCGCAATCGGAGTATCGGTTTAGCGGGAATCGTGTGGACAAACAGACAAAAATACAAAAGAAAAAAAAAAAAAAAAAAAGAAAAAAAAAAAAACATTCCCGGATTTTTTTCTCCAGTGTAGTGAAATGGAATCTTCGCTTCGCTCGCTACGCTCGCTACGCTCAAACCAAAAAACGTCAAGGCGTAATTTTACTTGTTTATAACAGTAAATTTATTTTTAAGAGTTCATCGTCTTGGTGTTCTAACACATCTTCTTCCAATGTGTCGTTATCAAATAAGGTGTCAAAAAAATATGTAACAAGAAGCTTCGCAAACGCTTTTTCCGGCGCGTTGTTGGATGAGCGTAATTTTTTTAATACGAAAAAAGCGTAAAATTGCGATTTTCACGAGAAATGATTTTTCGATTACGCTCAAAATTCACACGAATATATGAGTTCATAAAATTAAGGTCCTGTGAAAAAATCATCACAATCAAATAAAGCATGTAGGTGTTATAAGTCGAAGAAATGGTAAAAATCGAAAAAAATCGTAAAATTGCGATTATCATGAAAAATAATTTTTTGATTGCGCTCAAATTTCACACGAATATATTAATATATAAAATTAAGGTTCTTTAAAAAAATCATTACAATAGGATAAAGCATGTAGGTGTTATCAGTCGAAGAAATTTAAAAATTAAAAACATCGTAAATAATTGCGATTTTCATGACAAATTATTTTTCGATTTCGCTCAAATTTCACACGAATATATTAATTCATAAAATAAAAGTTTGTGAAAAAATCATCACAATCTGTTTAGCATGTAGGTGTTGAAGAAGAAGAATTTTTTTTAAATCGAAAAAAATCGTAAAATTGCGATTTTCATGAGAAATAATTTTTCGATTTAGCTCAAAAAACGTGGCAGTTCTAAGTTCAGAGGTTTGAAGACCTCCACAAAATTTTCATCGCAATTGGAGTATCGGTGTAGCCGAAATCGTGCTTACAGACACACACAAAAAAAAACATTACGGATTTTTTCGCCAGTGTAGTGAAATGGAATCTTCGCTTCGCTCATCCAATTACTAGGAAAACGCTTAATTCCCGCCGCGTTGTTGGATGAGCGTAATTGGTGCATTGAGCTGACATGTGTTATGCGGATTTTCTGTTGTTCTGTGAAAAATCATTACTAAGTTGAAGATTTTTTTAAAAGTCAAGTCCAATTATACCATAAATTAATACCTTGTGAAATAACCCCCCCCCCCTCCCCCCTCCAAAATATTACATTTAACTTTGTTGTGTACCCACAAAAACCTTTTTAGCCCAGGAGTGGAAGAAAATTTTGTATGGTGTACCCGGACAAAATTCCGAACAAGCTGAAAATTTGCACACATGTTCAGTTGATCATTCTAAACAATAGTTGAAAAGTCCCCTAGGCTCCGCCGCGTGCGTCTTGAGATATAGTGACAAAAGTGCGTAAGTGCCAAAAATTTGTTATTTTTAATTTCAACAATTTTTTTGCATTAATATCTACAAATTATTAAATATTTTTACGTCAGTAAAGCTAAAATCAGTCATAAGCTTCGACTCATACGTGGCAAAAGGGCGTAAGTGCCAAAAATATGATATTTTCAATAATTTCAATACATTTTGACATACGTATGTGCAACTGCAAATTATTATCTATTAATACGACGGAAACGTGAAATTGTTCCCTTTTCATCGACCAGTGTGTCTTGACAAATGGTGGCATAAGGGCGTAAGTAACAAAGATATGTTATTTTCAGTTTCAAACAACTCATTGACATTCATATATATGCAAATTATTTAGTATTCGTACGAGACAAAAGTAAACATCTTCCCCGAGCTTCGTTGCTGGCTTCTTGATAAATGGTGGCAAAAGGGCGTAACTGACATCATAATTCAGTATTTAAAATTAAAAAGGCTTTTGACATTCAAAACGTTTGTTGTAACATATGAATACCATACATTGGACACTCAATATAAAATCCATGCATGCTGACTGACTTGCAATGGCCAGCTTGTATGTAAAGAACCATTACAAAATCGTTAAGTAGCAGATTGGACATAACCAAATTTATAAAATATTTACCCCGACATTCTCAAACGGCATGCATAGACATAGTTTGGCGAAGATCTGGTGTGTTTTGAGCTGGAAAGTTTTAACATATTCAAAGCTTGAAAAACTCATCTCATGTTAAAAATAATAAAAGGGATTTTGAAAGGGATTCGAGCAGGAGCTGTGGACAACCTAGCTTGGACTTGGCTGTCTGTAGTGTCATATCACTACAGATCATGAGCTGTGACTCTTGATGTAATAGCCTAGTGGCAAAATGGCGTAAGTCACAAATCTATATAATTCAGTCATATTATTTAAAATATTTGCTTGTACGTTTGCCAGATTATCATGCCGGCAACATATTGAAGACTTAAAGGACATCATCCTCAAGATAGATCCCAAACATGGCACTAACTGACATTAATTTGGTGTCCAGTTACCCTGGTCGTACTTCAAAAGTAATACTATGAAACCGATAGTGAAGCGTAAAGATAGAGTACATGTCCCTTTCTTCATTGACAAAAAGCATAACTGCGCATCACTTACATTGAAGTTTATCCGCAACATCAACACTATTTAATAGCATTATTTGCTTAATGGTGATCTAAAGGGCGCTTTTGGCACAAAGACGACTTTCACTGTTCGACGAAGTCTTCTTTTGTTAAACTACGACAAAACCACATATTATTATTGTCACAGAGTTGCGGGCTCAATCTCCCATATACATTAAACTACCATGCCGACACATATATTTTCCGGTATAGTAGTCAAACTTTGCATGTAGTGTTGTGATGAAGCCACCTCGTCCACCATACCAGGAAGTCTATACTAAATACATGTTTCATGTTGTGATTGTGAATAAATGCGGCTCAGTGTGTTCAGTTGTGTTTGACGGACACAGGAGACCGTCGTATCAATCTGGTAGGAATTACTAAGCTGCAGTTACCAAAAGTAAATTAGTAAATGAAATATATGCAGAAGTTTTTAAGATGTAAGTTGCCTTTTTTTCCTACCGGTTTTCACAATAGATTTTGCTGTGGTACATTCCGTTTACTTCATTGAGCAGTAGCGCTTCATTTGCAACTGCGTATACTGTGAGCTCTAGATTTGATATGCTGCCAGTCCACCAGCACATTTAAATAGATCTATCCATCCATCCTCTCTATAGGCTTGATGGCAAACATGGGAATGTATCATAATTTGTAGCGTTCAAAGCCAGCCGGGCACACATGCAATTCAATCCGCTATGTAAGCGTTCATTTCCCACTCGGACATTTAAAAAATCAAATCGGTATTGAAATATGTTTATTCTTTCTTTGCTCATGCTCTATCTATCGTGATGTGATACTATAGTCAAGCCCAAGATATAGGTTGTCCACAGCTCGTGCTTGAATCCCTTTCAAAATCCGTCTATGCAAGCCACTTGAGAATTCTGGAGAATATTATTATATAGGTTTGGTAATGTCCAGTCTGCTACAACAATTTTGTAACGGTTCTTTACATACAAGCTGGCCATAGCAAGTCAGTCAGCAAGCATGGATTTTACATTGAGTGTCCATTGTTTGGTATTCATATGTTACAATAAACGTAGTTAAATGTCAAAAGCCCTTTTAATGTTAAATATAGAATTATGATGTCAGTTACGCCCTTTTGCCACCATTTATCAAGAAGCCAGCAACGAAGCTCGGGGAAGATGTTTACTTTATCTTTATTTATTTATTTATTTATTTTATTTATTTATTTAACGTCTATCCTATTCAGTTATAAAACTGATTTACAAAGGAGGACAACTAAATAAATCTAATTACATAGATGCAGAAACAACAATAAACTACATTTTCGTAGATATTTGAAATAGTAGCATTACAACAACAATGAATACTAAATAATTTGCATATATATGAATGTCAATAAGTTTGTTAAGACTGAAAATAACATATCTTTGTCCCTTACGCCCTTATGCCACCATGTGTCAAGACACACTGGTCGATGAAAAGGGAACAATTTCACGTTTCCGTCGTATGAATACATAATAATTTGCACATATTATGTCAAAATGTATTGAAATTGAAAATATCATACTTTTGGCACTTACGCCCTTTTGCCATGCACGGGTCGAAACTTATGACTGATTTTAACTTTACTGACGTAGAAATATTTAATAATTTGTACATATTAGTGTAAAAAAATGGTTGAAATGGAAAATAAAACATTTTTGGCACTTTCGCCCTTTTGCCGCTATATCTCAAGACGAACGCGGCGGAGCCTAGGTGACTTTTCAACTATTGTATAGAATGATCAACTGAACATGTGTGCAAATTTCCAGCTTGTTCGGAATTTTGTCCGGGTAAAAGTCTCCACTCCTGGGCTATTTATAATACAATTGACTTGAGTCCTTGTTGTTAACATAATCCTTTTGAGCACATGTAATCGCAGCACTCGATAAAATTTGTTCGTCGCACACGAGTTCTTGAAGTGGGGGGGGGGGGGGTGATGATCACAATGGGCGCGGATCAACTGTGGGTGACTGTGAACTAGTCGCTGGTTCTTGATGGGGGGAATGATTACGCAGGAGACGCGGATTACACGTGTGCGTGCGTGGAAGATCTATTACTGTGGGACACTTTATAACATTTACATAAAATACGAAAACCACTTCACAACTTTCTAAACAAAAAAAAACACAATTTCAAATTACTCATTAGCGAAACAGATATTACCACTTCTTTACTTGTTAATCACTTTACTTCACATTCAAATAGACAAACTCACTTTCATCACTTATCTCACTTAGCCTATCAAGAGTCGGGTGATTCCCATCGAGGCCTGGGTGCCCTATAAAAGTTACTTAAAACAACCCCATAGCACTGAGTGACAGAATCGCTACTCCTCCCTCGCGGAGACTGTCCAGTTTCTCCTCGGCCGGGTGGTTTTACAAGACTGACAGGTCACGTGACAGCCCCAGCTTACCCAGTCCTAGGGTGTCCAGTCTTCAGACCTCCTACTACCTTGCCGTTATGGCTTCAAACACCTACTCCAAGAGACCTTGGTCAGCCTTTATAGAAGCTCCTGGACGTTTCTACCCTGAATCGCCATTGCAAAACATCTCGCTAGTCACGTAGCACTTGGCGACAGTCAGACTGTGTGCAGTCATGCATCTCAGGCTAATTCCAATGTTAAAACCTTTCCCTTTCCAGATGCAAACCTAAAATTGTTAATAACTTTTTATTTCTTAATGAATCGACTCCAACCCATGACCATGACCCTAGTTATGCCAAAACGCACATATTGATGTACTTTTCATCCTTGAACTCCCTCGTTAACTACCTTAATTAGCTTGATTATTTACTTACAATTATCCCAAATTAAACCCCAAAAATTTACACAAATTATGATTCTACATGATAGAGTGCAGTCTAATGAAACTCTTCTGATACTCAGTTATACAAATTCATTAAAAGTGATAGAGATATTAAATTAATACACAATTATGCATATTTATAACCAAAAAAATGGGTCTAGACGGACCCACCAGACTGTGGATGTCACAATAATAAATGTGGATATAACCAAGAGTCATATTATAGATCCATATTTATACATGTTGGTTGGATATAACCAAGAGTCCTGTTTAAGATCCATTATAATTAATGTAGGATATAACCAACATATCTTTTGTGGATCCAATATAATTGGCTCAGTCTTAAACTCGGCTATTCTTAGCTCGCCTACATCAATTAGTAGTGGTATTTCAGGTGTAATTGCCCTCTTCCAAGAACCACGTATCTACTTTAATTGGTCGTAGGGGGGGTTTTCTTGTCTCGCCTACGCCAATGGCAGGGAGCCTTTCAAAGGTTATGCGACATGAGCGGCAAGTTTGAATTGTTCCGAAATTTAAAACGTTGACATAGCACTTACCGGACAGAATTTCGGCCTCAATATGACACATCTCTCTTCGATGCGCCAGGCAATCATCACCGTCAAGGGAACTGCCAACGTGCCCAATATCAAGTTACCCAAATATTAACAATAGACTACAAAATTTAAAATTACGGCTTCAGATTGGTGACTCGCCTATTATGATGCAGTTAAGTACATCCTCAAGGATGTGAGGGTGGAGTAGATAATGTAGTAAAGAAGCTCAAGTGCATACTTGCGGAAGGAACTTTAAAAATTAATGGGTTCCATTTTTCTGTAACATTTTAAGGAGCGCGATCCTTTTAGTGTTGAGGAACCATCAAGTGATTAAGTTAACATTTTAAGGGATTTTTTTAAGAAAGCTTTACTTTCTTTAATGGGGAACCTGAACATTTTATTGGTAAAGATATAAAAAGAAACTTGAACTTCATAAACGTTATTTTATTGATGAATTGAATCTTTTAAAAGTTCTCTTTTACCAAGTATGAGTGAATGAAGGCTGCAGTTTTTAGTGTAATTTTAACTATTTTAAAGTTATTTAATGTGTTTACTTTGATATCATTGTCTGTTTCCCTATCTTTCTCGACAAGCGATTATTGACAAAACAACATTTACACATTTTTTAAGCTTGATGTGTTAATAATGAAAATAAAAATATGTGTTAACCCAATTGTTATTTGAATAATCAGAGTATTAAAAAAAAATTATATCCCTTTACAATATCTCACCAGTGTTTCCATCGTCTATGTTCGCTTAACCAATAAATATTTCATTAAATTTACTTATTATAATTTTGACGTAAATACATCTAGTTTACTTCTTCAATAAGGCGAAAGTCCAATAAGAAAAGGGAAAAACAAACAAATATTCTTTTTATTTCAAACTTTAAGATAATATTTTCTTGTATTGTATACCATTGAAACCAGACAACAGACGAAAACCCTTGTTTTAAAAAAAAAATTTAATTTAAAAAAGGCAAAGTGAGCAATTTTTGAGCAAAATTCTGTCTGGGAAGTGCACTGTCAACGTAAAATTTGGGAAATTTTCAAACTTGCCGGTTCGCATTACCATTTAAAAGGCTCGCTGCCATTGGCGTAGCGAGTAAAGAAACCCTTTTCCTTGCCCAATTAAAGTAGATAAGTGATTCTTAAAAGCGGGAAATTTACCCTGAAATACCATCTAATGATGTAGGCAGCTAAGAATAGCCGAGTTAAAACGTCCCTTTAAAAATTAATGGGGGATAAAACCAAACCCGCCTAGTAATGTCCTTAATGTAGGTTAATCCACAGTCATATTATGATAAAAAAAAGTGATGTGGGGATATAACCAAGAGTAAATTTTATAATCCGTGAAATAAATGTAATATATAAAAAGCGGCTGATTAACCGTTTAAAAAATATGAAAATTTTAAAAACCAAACCTTTTCTGGATTTCAAAAGTTTGATTTTTGCTTTCAAAGCTGATTGGTGCGCCCCCCGATGCCCCCCTGGTGAGCGAAGCGTCTGTCCTGCTTGCATGCCCCCTGTAGACACCAAAGGGCGGCTTCCACATGTTGGTGGCAGTTGATCAAAAAATCGCAGTGTAGATGTTAAAAATGATTCGAAAATGACTCTAAGCAAATTCATTTTCAATTTGAAAAGTATTTAGACTTTTAAAATCTTGGTGTTTAATTTTTTTGATAGATTTTACCCCCGATTCTTAATACTTTTTGCGAAATTCTTGGGATGCAAATATTTTTAGCCATTACTTTTTTACACAAAAGTTTTAAACAATTTTTTGGAACTAAAAAAAAAATCTTTAAAATTTTGTTAAATGTGTAAGTATGGTGATTTCTATGAAACACCATTTCCTATACTTTTTTATTAAATTTATGATCCGCAAGTAAATACCTTACCTACTCTTTACAGGCTTTGAAAAAAAACAATAGCAAATAAGCGAGTCCAATTTTTTATATTTTTCCTTCCTTTTTTTTTTACTACAATTTTTTTTATTTCCTTTAATTTTTATATTAACCCTTATCATTTTAGTACCCTTTAGACTTTTGCGCTCCCCCCCCCCAAAAAAAATAAAAAAAAAAAAAATAAAGTGAAAAGGTCATTTGCCGAGTTTTGCGTATTAAAATAATTTTGTGCAAGTTCGACCCATTAGGGACCATTTTAAGTTCCATTTCGGACGACTGACGACTGGGCTTCAACGACACAAATAAGATTTAAAAACGCACAGGAAAAACCCGTTTCACACGGTTTTAACTGTTTTTGCATTTATATGTACCAATTCAAAGGGTTTCAAATTGAATATTGAATAGCTCGTTCGTTCCATATCTTTGTAATCATTACTTGTTTGTATTTAATTGTTTCAGTGTGTACTGGATTGTGCTTTTAAGAAAAAAACCTGCTTAAGACCGTAAGTTTGCTCTGCTGTATATGTTTTGATTGAAAAAAAATGGTGAACATATTTCAGTTAAATTAAGATAATGACCAGAAATTAATTATTGACACGTTCCCATGTTTTGCTTTATTGTTTTAAAATTTAAAAACCAAACATAACAAATTGAAGTTTTTGCCCATTGCCATAATGGTAATGTATTATGATGAACACGAATAAAAATTGTGCAATACTGCAAATCATATATGACTTAATAGGGCTATTAGCTCCAAATTATTTCTTTAACAATAACACTAAAATAAACTATTTAAACAATTATATCTTGTAACACTGTGATTGTTCACAACTTTTCAAAATTTATTAATTTTATATAAATGTTTTTATTTTTATTTATTTGCTTGTTAGGCAATTTTTTAAATCGGTTTTAACGTGCTTCTTGTATGAGCCATTGAGCGAGTGAAGCGAGCGTCTCCACTTGACTCTTAGGCCTATGGCTCGAATGTCTGTTATTTTTTTTTTTCCGTTACTGCTTCGGTACAGGTCGCACCGTTTCTCTGATCGACCTGAAATTTTGCACACATGTACATACCACCTATGCGGGTTGCTGTATAGTTTTTGAACAAAATCCGATCGTTGGTTATAAAAAAAAAATGTTCCGATCGTTATGAAATTTTGCAGGGTCAATAAGTACATTTTTTTTTCTTTTTTTACAAATTTTCAGCTAAATCGGTCAAGACATTAAGTAGTGTAGATAGAAATTACATTTTAACAAAAGTAACGTTACCATGGCAACGAAAAGTCGCACGAGAATTCTGGTCACTATGCACTGCCACCTAGAAGTAATCAAAATACTATCGAGGAAGCAGTGTAGTATTTGTTATCAAAAGAGTTAAAATAGTTTTCCCAGAGTCGATAAAGAAGTTTCCCCTTTGGGGAGGTCCCCCAACTTCCTATCCCGCCCTGGGTTAAATAAAAAGCCGGTTTTTGGGCGTTTGGAATCTAACGTTCCGTGCGATTCTGTGTGATATCATGGAACTACTTCAATAAAACTACGTCACTTTTCTATTAGTAGTTAACAGTCGTTGACGACGAATGCCGTGAAACGTCAAAATATTAAATACGATCGAATGTTGGCCAATGTTTTGACATAAAGCAAACTCTCTTTATTGATGAGGATATTTCTGATGTAGTAGACCTAAGCAGGACCTAGGCCGACAATATGTATCGTTCAAGATTTCGATTTGAATGCCAAGGGCGTACTTACGTCTGAAAACTGTATTGTGGCCTTGGGCCTAGGCTACACTTACGTCCGTTAGGCTTGAACAAGACATATCTCAAATTATTTCGCACGAAAATGTCAGTGACGCCTGCGCACAACAACACACAATAACAATAATAAATCAAAAGTAAATCGTTTTAAAAGACTAGGGCCCAGGGCTAATATGATTAAAATAAAATTGAAGTTTGACGTTTCAACTGTTATTTGTTGATTTCAGCGTCACTGCACATCGATAATCTACTGACCGTATTTAGCGTGCAGTGCTTTTATTAGTTTCACATTTTAAGCCGCCCTCAGCGCGCAGAGCGTTAGATTCCGTTTTGTCTTGGGAGTAAGGGGACCTCCCCAAAGGGGAAACTTCTTTATCGACTCTGGTTTTCTCAAAGAAATGATGTCAAGGTCCTCTAGGTGGCGGTGGATTTTATCCATTCTCTCCTATTTTTACAAATTTTCAGCTAAATCGGTATGTAACATTGTGGGAATGTCGTACTCGGGTCGTATTTCACGTACCGGTGCTCGCTCAACAACGCGACGGGGCTTTAGCGTTTTCCTAGTTTATTTTACAAGAGCATCGCACAAATCTAAAACGACCCTTTAGAAACTTCTTGAAGTTGTGCACAAAATATATATTCTTTTTAGAGTAAAAATATGCATTCCGAAATCTCAACCCATATTGCCAAACTAACAAAAAAAAATATAGCAGATTTTCAAAAAGATTGTCGTGTATGTCAATAATGGTAAATATATATTTTTTTGATCAAAATTCTCCAAGGTCATGGGGCATAAGATCGTCCCCTTATTATTTCTTTGTTAGATTATTGCCAATGAGACCTAACTTGAAATTGATGTGTTTGGCAGTTTTTTAGGATCATGAAGGCCTCATAATATTTCTAGTATTCTGTTAACTAGTTATTAGTAAACATGAAGGTTTTTAAGCGAGCGAAGCGAGCGTTTCCATTTGACTCTGCCGGAAAAATTTGTCACTCGTTTTGTTTTTTTTTTTTTGTTTTTGTTTTTTTTTGTTTGTATGTCTCGCCATAACGTTCGAACGGAGGCTCGGATCGAGTTGAAATTTTGACCATCCGCAAGCTTTGTTCTCGATTGAATGCCATTAGTTTTGTGGCAAAATCGTTCAAAAAGTTAAAAAGTTACATTAAAGTTAATCGAAAGTTTTTTTTTTCAAACTAACCGGCGACAAAATCTGAGATAGCCAAATCATTTAGAATGTCCGTCCGGTCACGAATATGTTAATTTTAGTTTGATCCGATAAGTAGTGTCGATGGATATTACATTATAACAAAAGTAACGTTGCCATGGCAACGAAATACCGCGCGAAGTTTCTAATGCACTGCCACCTAGAAGTAATCAAAATACTTTCGAGGAAGCAGTATATTATTTTTGTCACCAAAGAGTTTAAAATATTTTTCCCAATGAGTCAAGGTCCTCTAGATGGCGGTGGATTTTATCCACAAAGTAAAGATTTACATACGAATTTACCCAAATACCTTGGCAATAATAAATAATATCGGAAACATGGCCCTGTGGACAGCGAACGTCGCAAATTAAAAATTTAAAAAATGTGCATTGTGGGTCTAGCTATAGCACGTGCTCGCTTATCAACGCGTCCAACTGAGCGTTTCCTAGTTAGCTAAGTTAGTGAATGCCTGTTTAAGTATCCGCGACGCAAAGGAACACAAATGCTATCTAGCGGATATAGAGAAAAGTTTCAAATTTAGTTGCCGAAGGATATAAAATTGAGAAAAGTCCAGGGCCTTCTGGATTACCACCTTCTTTTTAAGCGAGCGAAGCGAGCGTTTCCATTTGACTCTGCCGGAAAAATTAGTCACTGGTTTTGTTTTTTTGTTTTTTTGTTTTTTTTTTTTTGTTTTTTTGTTTTTTTGTTTGTTTGTATGTCTCGCCATAACGTTCGAACGGAGGCTCGGATCGAGTTGAAATTTTGACCATCCACAAGCTTTGTTCTCGATTGAATGCCATTAGTTTTGTGTCAAAATCGTTCATAAAGTTAAAAAGTTACTTTAAGTTAATCGAAAGTTTTTTTTCAAACTAAACGGACACAAATCTGAGGTTGCTAAATCATTTAGAATGTCCGTCCGGTCACGAATATGTTAATTTTATTTTGATCCGATAAGGTAGTGTAGATGGAAATTACATTATAACAAACTACCGTTACCATGGCAACGGAAACGCGCACGAGGTTCGCACTATGCCCGTGCCACCTAGAAGTAATCAAAATACTATCTAGGAAGCAGTGTATTATTTGTTACGTTTTCCCAAAGAAATGATGTCAAGGTCCTCTAGATGGCGGTGGATTTTATCCACAATTTAAAGGTTTACCCAAATAGGCCTACATGGCAATAATAAATAATTTGGAAACATGGCCCCGTGGACAGCGAACGTCGCAAATTTTACAATTTAATAAATTGCAATGTTGGGTCTAGAGCTATAGCACGTGCTCGCTTATCAACGCGTCCAACGGGGGCGTTTTTCCTAGTTTAACACAATATAATAGTTGGCGATGTACATGAGTAGTGGTGCTGACAGTGACAAAAATTAGTGGATTGTTGATTTTTTGTGTTTTGATAAATAACAATTTGTGTAGAATCAGAGTCGATAAAGAGTTTCCCCGTTGGGGAGGTCCTCCAACTCCCTATACGGCATGGGTTAAATAAAAAGTCGGAAATTGGCGTTTGGAATCTACGTTCCGCGCGACTCTGTATGATGGAAGTACTTCATAAAACTACATCATTTTCTACGAGAAGTTAACGTTCGTTGACGACGAATTACTTGAAATGTCAAAATACTAGGAAACTCTCAGTTGGACGCTTTTGATAACGAGCACGTGCTATAGCTAGACCCACATTGCACATTTTTTTTTAATTTAAAAAATTGCGACGTTCGATGTCCAAAGGGCCATGTTTCCAATAATATTTATTATTGCCAAGGTATTTGGGTAACCCTTGTGTAAACCTTTACTTCGTGGATAAAATCCACCGCCATCTAGAGGACCTTGACTATTTTGGGAAAACTATTTAAAACACTTTGGTGACAAATAATACACTCTTCCTCGAAAGTTTTTTTGATTACTTTTAGGTGGCAGTGCATTAGAACTTCGCGCGTCTTTTCGTTGCCATGCCACGCTTCCTTTTGTTGGATGAGCGTTGCGAGCGTAGCGAGCGAAGCAAGCGAAACGAAGATTCCATTTCACTACACTGGAGAAAAAAATCCGGGATGTTTTTTTTTGTCTTTCTTTCTGTATTTTTGTCTGTTTGTTAGCACGATTCCGGCAAAACCGATACTCCGATTGCGATGAAATTTCATGGAGGCCTTCGAAAACTCTGAAATTAGAACTGCCAAAGTTTTTGAGCGCAATCGGGAAATTTTTTCTCAAAAAAAACGCAATTTTACGATTTTTTTCGATTTTTTAAAACTTTCTTCGACTTATAACACCTACATGCTTTATCCGATTGTAATGATTTTTTCACAGAACCTTAATTTTATGAACTAGGAAAACGCTTAAGTCCCGCCGCGTTGTTGGATGAGCGTAATTGGGGCATTGAGCTGCCATGTGTTTTGAGGATTTTCTGTTGTTCTGTGACTAAATTATTACAAAGTCGAATATTTTTTTTAAATTAAATTAATTAAATAAAAAATTGACTTTAATTTTTAATTTTTTTTATGAATCGTAATTTTACAAAAGGAAAAAATCGTAAAATTGCGATTTTCATAAAAATAATTATTCGATTGCGCTCAATTTTACAAGAAAATATTAATTTATAAATTAAGGTTCTTTGAAAAATTCATTACAATAGGATAAAGTTGTAGGGGTTATAAGTCAAAGACTTGTTTAAAAAAAGAAAAAAACATGTAAAATTTCGTTTTTCATGAGAAATAATTTTTCGATTGGCGCTCAAATTTCACACGAATATCTTAATTCCAAATAAAGGTTTTGTGAAAAAATCATTAAAATCGAATTAAGCATGTAGGTGTTATAATCAAAGAAATATTTTAAAAATTGAAAAAAATCGTAAAATGGCGATTTTCATGATAAATAATTTTTCAAATTGTGCTCAAAAACGTGGCAGTTCTAATTTTCAGAGATTTCGAAGGTCTCCATAAAAATTTCATCGCAATCGGAGTATCGTTTAGCCGGAATCGTGTTAACAAACAGACAAAAATACAGAAGAAAGAAAGAAAAAAAAAAAAAAAAAAAAACATTCCGGATTTTTTTCTCCAGTGTAGTGAAATGGAATCTTCGCTTCGCTCGCTAAAGCTCGCTTCCCCTCATCCAATTAAGATATTCGTTGCAAAATTTGAGCGAAAATCGAAAAATTATTTCTCATGAAAATCGAAATTTTAGGGGTTTTTTTCTTTTTTAAAACAATTCTTTGACTTATTACACCTACATGCTTTATCCTATTGTAATTGAGCGAGCGAAGCGAGGGGCCCTCCACTTGACTCTTTTGGCTCGATTGTCTGTTTTTGTTTTTTTCTTTTTACTGCTTTCGATACAGGTCGCACCGTTTCTCTGATCGACCTGAAATTTTTGCACCACATGTACATACCACCTAGGCGGGTTGCTGTATATTTTTTTGTGGCAAAATCGTTAAAAAAGTTAAAAAGTTCATTAAATTTAAATTGAAAGTTTTTTTTTCAAACTTAACGGAGACAAAATCTGAGTGGCCAAATCATTTAGAATGCCCCGTCCGATCACGAATATGTTTTTTTATTTTGATCCGATAAGTATGTAGTCCGGAAATTACATTATAACAAAGTCCCGTTACCATGGCAACGGCGCACGGGGTTTCAGGTCACTATGCACTGCCACCTAGAAGAAATCAAAACACTATCGAGGAAGCAGGGTATTATTTGTAACCAAAGAGTTTAACAAGGAAATGATGTCAAGGTCTTCTAGATGGCGGTGGATTTTATCCATTCTCATCCTTATTTTCAAATTTTCAGCTAAATCGGTCAAGACCTTAAGACTTATTGGTTTTTTAACATTAGGGGAATGTCTTACTCGGGTCGTGTTGCACGTACCGGTGCTCGCTCAACAACGCGTCCAACTAAAGCGTTTTCCTAGTTATTTTTTCACTGAACCTTAATTTTATGAATTAATATATTCGTGTTTTAAATTTGAGCGCAATCGAATATTTATTTCTTATGAAAATTGCAATTTTGGGGATTTTTTTCTTTGTTAAAAATTAGATTAATTAAAAAAATTAAGAAATTTTTTTATTAAATTAAATTTAATTAAAAAAAAATCTTCGACTTAGTTATGTTTTTTTCACAGAACAACAGAAAATCCGCGTAACACATGGCAGCTCAATGCACCAATTACCTCATCCAACAACGCGGGCGGACTTAGCGTTTTCCTATTTTATAATGAAATTTCCATATACACTACTTATCGGATCAAAATAAATTAACATATTCGTGCCCGGGACGGACATTCTAAATGTTTTTGGCCACCTCAGATTTTGTCGCCTTTTTAGTTTGAAAAAAAACTTTCGATTAATTTTTTATGTAACTTTTTAACTTTTTGAACGATTTTGCCAAAAATGTAATGGCATTCAATCGAGAAAAAAGCTTGCGGATGGTCAAAATTTCAAATCGATCCGACCTGCGTTCGAACGTTTGGCGAGACATACAAACAAAAAAAAAAAAAAAACAAAAAAAAAAAAAAAACAAACAAAGCTAGTGACTATTTTTTCCGGCTGAGTCAAATTGAAACGCTCGTTTTCGCTCGCTTAAATTAAAACGATCGAATGTTGGCAAATGTTTTTGGCATAAAGCAAACTCTCTTTATTGACGAGGATTTTCTGATGGATTAGACCTAAGCATAGGATAAAGGCCGACATATGTATTGTTCAAGATTTCGATTCGAGTACCAAAGGCGTATAAATGCTTATGTTACGATACACGTTCTAGTTACGGCATCACATGTAATCCACACTGCTAATAAAATACAATACAATACTATCGTCCTGACTTACGTCGGGGCCTTGGCCTAGCTACACTTACAAACAGATTCTCAGACAAACAATCTCAATTTATTTCGCACACAAAATGTCAGTGGCGCCTGCGCAAAACTTCATAGTACAATAATAAATCAAAAGTAAATCGTTTTAAAAGGCTAGGGCCCTGGGCTAATATAATTGAAAAAAATTTGAAGTTTGGCGTTTCGTCAGTCCCAAATTGGTTAATAGCAGAGTCCCCTGCACATCGATAATCTAATGACTGTATTTAGTTGCAGTGCTTTTAGTAGTTTCACGTTTGAGCGGCCTTTAGCGCGGCAGGACTTTAGATTCCGTTTCGACTTAGGAGTAGGCGGACCTCCCCAACGGGGAAACTTCTTTACGACTCTGGGAGAATGTTGTAACTAGGAAACGCCGCGTTGATGGATGAGCGTTTTTTGTAAGTTTTTTGTTGCGTTTTTTGCGTTTGTTTGCACATTTCCTTTGCAAGTGCTTTTTGAATGCATGGTAGGTGATTGTTGTCAAATTTCTATTGTTGCTTGTTAATTGGTATTATAAACCTCAAAAACTCATATTAAAACCTTTATTTCTTTGGATTCGGGCTAACGTTTTCGACTTTTTCTTTAAAAGGTACTACATCACCATAACCTTAATGTCCCATGTAAAATCTGAACGTTGTTCCCCCACCCTTTTGGGGGCAAATCGGCCCAAATGAGACAAAAATTCGAAATAAAAATTAAAAACTTATTTTTAAAACCTTTTTTCTATAGATTCGGCAAATTTTTTTTCAATTTTTTTTTAAAAAAGGTACTACATCACTATAACCTTTGCCCATGTAAAATATGAACGTTGAGCTCTACCGTTTGCCCTTTGGTCAAAATTTTGGACCAAATGTCGCGAAAATATCGCATTTAAACAAAAAAAAATCGTAAAAGTACATATTCATGAGAAATTTTTCTTCGTTTTGTACCCAAAAAATACACCTTTAATTTCAGGAAAACGAAGGTCCCCTTCAATTTTAAATCAAGATCGCATATCGTCGTTGGAACTGCAAAACCCCCTTCAGCACTTTTCGGGGAAATGTTTTTTTGTCTCGTTGGCAGTATGTTATTCCCAGGCATCTTTTGTGTCACATGATGCATTCTGACCAAGGGGGAAAGCGTTTAAATAGTGGTTTTTTAAAACCCCCTATCAAGTGGCTTTAAAATGCTGCAAAACCTCCCATGGTAAAAGGAATTAAGGACGCTGTTTCTGTAGCAGAGTTTTGCCATATGTTTTTAAAAATAACTGATTGTTAATCATACTCTCATACAATTATAGGAAGCCAAAAAAAGCATTTTTATTAATAAAAATGAGCAATAAACAACAAAATTTATTAAAGCAAATCTATTTTATTTTTGGCATTATGATAGGTGTTTTTGCAATGTCTAATTTGAAATTTTTTTGCAGACATTTGCAGATGGGATTATCGTTTTTTGTTTTCCCCTGAAAAATTTCAGAAAACACTGATTATAGGGGAGCATAGGAAATTTCCCGTGGCCAAAAAGGGTAAAAGAGCTATGTATGTGGTTCACGATTCGTATTGATCCAAGATAACAATTTTTGGTGAGAGTCTTGTTTTTTTAGGCTGAGCCCGGCCTATCTAAAACAAGATGGCCGCCGCTTTCGAATTTTAAACTACGTATCTTCGAAAGTATTTGACCGATTTCGATTTCAAAGGTACCTTTCAAAAGGAAAATGATAAAATTTAAAATTAATTTCTTACAAATTTTCACAAAAATCTTTTTTGTTTGAGGTTATGTTAAAAACTTTAACTGTTTACTTTACACTGTCTCGTTAGGGAACGATATTTACAGGAAAAAAGGTTTTACTTTTTTTAACTTGCTTTTTTTGGTAGTTTATTTCTATGTGTTTTTAATAAATCCATGTTTTAATTTTCTGCAATTATAGCCTGGTTTATGAAATTAAAGCGATGGCATGTGTAATAATATATCTACTCTGGTGATCTTTGTTTAAAATACTTTTTTGTCGATCCCAAAATTTGGTGAAACAATTAGATATTTGGTATAATCGATTCGTTATGAACCGAACTTAAAAACAATTTTGAGGGGGGAAAAATTTCGATTTTTTTACGAGACCTTCCCGGGGGCAAAAACAAGAGGGCCGCCGTCTTTGAACTTTTAACAAAAAATTCTTTAAAATTTTTTCCCCGATTTAAATTTTTAAAAGGTACCTTTGAAAAGGTAAAAAAAAGAGCTAAAAATTTATAGCAAAAATTTTTCAAAAAGTTTAATATTTTTGAGGTTATGTTTGGTTTGAGTTTTTGGTATTTTTAACGATTTTTTAAGAGTACAATGGGGCGAAAAAACTATGTAGGGGGTATCAATCGATTCGTTATAAACCCTGATTTAACAATTTTGATGGGAAAATTTCGTTTTTTTCTGAGCCCTTCCCATGGAAAAAAACAAGATGGCCGACGCCAATGCCCCTTTTACTCGCATATCATTAAAGTATATATCCGATTTTTAATTCCGTCCCTTTGAAAAGGTATGGAAAAGAGAAATAAACTATATTTTTTCCATTTTGTTGAAATTTTAATATTTACTAAGGTATGTTAAAAAACTTAAAATTATTTACCACACTCGTCATCGTTATAAAAATTTGGGTACTATATTTACATGAAAAAACGGTTTTTTAAAATTTTTTTGCTTTTTTATCCGTACATATCTTTTATGTATTCAATGATCCTTCTTTTTTTTTTCCGCAATAATCCAGAAAATGTTTTGAAGCGACGTTTTGTGAAAATAAAATATATATCTCTAGTATTTGACCTTGATGTTTTAAAACCATTTAAACGAGGCACAATAATTACAAAAAATTTATGTACGGGTTTTTCAATTTTTTCGTTATGAAGTTCTTAAAAAAAATTGAGACTCCCGTCGCAAAAAAAAAAAGAGGGGCCGCAAAAAACACTTGTAACTTGTAATTTTCAAGGAAATTGACAGTTTAAATTTCAAAGGTACCGTTGGAAAGTAATTAAAGGAGCAAAAAATAAACTTGCAATTTTCACAAAACGTTATATTTACTGAGGTTACCCCTTTCCCACTCACGACGTTACGGTTAGGGAACAAATAGGGCGTTATATGTATGTATTTTTTTTGTTTAAACCCTTGTTTTTAAGTGAGACATGATGCTTTTTATTTTGGGTACATAGACATAAAGAAAAAAAAATGTTTTTCCACCGGGATTGAACCCCGGGACCTTTTTGGAAAAGAGTATACATTGACACCTGGGTCCCGAGTTCAATCCCGATGGAGGTTTTTTTTAAATTTCTGTCTTAATTAACTATTTTTTTGGATTTTGGAGATTTTCGGGGCCCGATATGTTTTAAATTACTCGGTTTATGGGTTTCAATACCACGTATTTTTTTCTTTGGGGCATGATCTGCATCACTATTCTGCGAGAATGTATAGCTAAGTGTCCTACGGGCGGTCTGGGCTGGATGATGATGTGAATAATTAAAATTAGAAACCCCGGGCCTAGGCTGTCAATCATACCATCATCTCATCAACATGTCATCATCATCATCATCAACATAACACTTTCATAGTTTCCTACAAAAAGATAACCTAAGTAAATATCAAATTTTTATGAAAATTGCAATTTATTATTTTTTGCCCCTTTAAAATTACCTTTCCAAAGGTACCTTTGAAATGAATCTGTCAATTACCATAAAAATTTAAAAATTTAAAAATTTTTTTTTTTTGGCGGCTATCTTTTTTTTTTGCGACGGGTACCTCATAAAATTATTAAAATAATTTTTAACGGATCGATTGATACCAGACATAATTTTTTTCGTCAATTATTGTATTTGGGACGAATGTGAAAAAACATAAAGATAAAATACTCGATGCATATATTTTAAAATTACCTGCCGAGCTTCAAAACATTATCTCGGGTTTATTTGTCGGAACATAAAAAGTAAGGGCTTCATTTCCTTCTAACGATATATGCTACGGATAAACAAGCAAAACATATTCAAAATCCGTTTTGGTCATGTAAATATAGCCCTAATTCCTAACGATGAGGTGTGGTAAATAATTTTTAAATTTTTTAACATAACCTTGTAATATTAAAGTTTCAAAAAAAAGGCAAAAAAATTTGTTTTTTTCTCTTTTATTACCTTTTCAACGGGAACGAGAATTAAAAATCGGGTAATACTTTTTAAAGATATGCGAGTCAAAAAAGGTTCATTGGGGGGTCGGGGATCTTGTTTTTTGCCCTGGGAAGGGTCGTAAAAAATCGAAATTTTTCCCATCAAAAATTTTTAAATCCGGTTCATAACGAAACGATTATACCCCAAATAGTTGTTACCCCCCTATTGTACTCTTAAAAAATCGTTAAAAATACCAAAACTCAAAAACCAAAAAATACCTCAAAAATATTAAACTTTCTGAAAAATTGTTTCTTATCTTTGAGCTTTTTTTATTACCTTTTCAAAAGGTACCTTTAAAAATTTAAATCGGGGAAAACTTTTAAAGATATTTTATTAAATGTTCAATACGGCGGGCCCTCTTGTTTTTGCCCGGGAAGGGCTCAGTAAAAAAAACAAATTTACCCCCTCAAATTTTTTAGTTCGGTTTATAACGAAACGATTTTTACCAAATATCTAATTGGCCCCCCACAAAAGTGTAGGCCAACTGGGATATTACATTGTACCTATTACTATTCCAACTCTTTGAATTTTACAATTCACGTCATGCCCAGTGGGGGTGTTTTTTAAAATGATCCGGCAAACAGACGCGCTCGCTCGATCCCCTTTTGAAACAGGCGCGCCCCGAAACGTTCTTATAAACCCATGGGGCGCTCAGTGTGCTCACATGCTCGGATCTGGGGGCTGGGGGACACAGAGCCAACCTTTTTGATTCACTTTCTACCCTACTTGATGTACTTTGCATTAAAAAAAGGGAGTGTCAACAAAACGATGGGCTATATTAAGTAAATATTTTGGATATGCTTTTCAAAAATTTAATACTGGGGGCCCATATGCTGCCCAGCATTCAAATGAAAAAATAAGTGATTAATATAAAAATTCTGAATTTTTTCGGAAAATTTTGGGTAGGCTAGCCTAGGCCCATCTTGCTAGGGAAAAGGGGCCCCTTCATTCTCAAAACCAGACCGAACCAAGTAGGCTGTGGGTTCACTCGAACGTTTTTTTCTTTTTCAAAGCTCTGCCCCCCGACCGTACCGAGCCGCTCTACTCGCTCAACCGATTCTTTTAAAGAAAACAGCCAGTGTATCTTTTTATCTTCACTGCCCCTTTATTTTTTTAAAATCATTTTTCGAAATATGATTACCATAAATCTTTAAGGTCTTGACCGATTTAGCTGAAAATTCGAAAATAGGAGAAATGTTGTATTTATTGACCCTGCAAAATTTCATAAAGATCGGTACTTTTTTTTTTTTTTTTATTTATTTTTTTTTTTATTTTTTTTAAAAACTATTGGATTTTGTTCAAAACTAACAGCAAACCCCCCTAGGTGGGATGTACATTTGTCAAAATTTCAGGGCGATCGGGGAAACGGTGCGACCTGTACCAAGCAGTAACAGAAAAAAAAACAAAAAAAAAAACAAAAAAAAAAAGAAAATTCGGCCCTAAAGTCAAGTGGAGACCTCGCTACGCTCGCTCAAAAACTGAAAGAAAAAAAAACAAATATCTAATAAACTCTTTTTCCAAGCCAAGCACTTTTGGGGCCTAGCCTTTTTTCACATCAAACCATGTACATTTTACAAGCCTATGAAAGATGTAGCTTGCTTTTACGATCTTTCAAGCTATGAAAATCTACAGTGTTGCTTGCGCTCAAACGGCAACTAAAAAAAATACGCAAAAAGCCTATCTGGATTATCTTTGCATCGCGGATATCTAAAAAACTTTAGAATTAATACATTATTTCTGTATTAAATATATATATATAAAATTTATATATTATTATATATTATATTATATTATATATATTATATTTATTTATTTTACCTTTCAAGTGAATTACCTGAAAGATGTTTTTAGGAATTAAAAATTTTATTTGCAAGGTATGTCCCCAAAAAAAATCAGATTTCAATTTGTTGGGGGGCTTAGGTGGGGGATTTTTCTTTAACTCGTGGCAGGGAAATCATCGTCCTAAAGTTCATCGCTAGACGCTTTTATATTTATTGATTGGTTTGCTTAACGTCTCATATTAATGCACTTTGGCTATTCCCAGACTATGAGTGGTGATAATGCGGTATGTATGAACAAAGGGTGGGGGGGAAACCCGGGACCGGCACGTAGCCTATTCCTTTCGAAAATTACCAAAAGGACCAACGGTTTAACGTACCATCCGAAAGGGCGGTGTAAATTTTACAGTCATATAGGTTGTCCACTAACCCGGACTGCCCCAGCAACTCGGGAGAACGACGCCATTACATTAGCTCTCACACCCTCCAAGAGCTCATCTGACTATTTTGTGTCATTTTAAAGTGGTAAAACCCTATCCAAACTTCCCGTCGAACTCGCTTGGGTGGGGCGGGGGGGGAAAAGTAAACTTTTCTGTTCTTGCGAGGCTCATTGCAGTCCACCAGCTCCAGCTGGCTTGAATTAAACATGTGCAAATGTGCAAACCCTTTCTGCTTGAAAACAAAATCAGCATAATCGTAGGGAATGTATTTTATTCACTGTTGTGCTCGAAATGTACAGTTGTTTTGATGATGAATATTGCTGATTGTTGACCGTTTTTCTAACCAAAAATGAAACAAAAATAGATGAGTGAAGACAAACTTTAGTAAGCAACTTCTTTTTACAAATTTTTCTATTTCATTTAAATTTTCTTGCAAAACAAAAATTTTTTCAAAAAATTTTGGGTTTTTTTTTTTTTTAAAACCCCTTTTTTTTTTAAAATTTTCCCCAGTTTTTGTTTTT
>JAMZAV010003941.1:0-61362 GCA_024449915.1 Sweltsa coloradensis | reverse complement strand
TCTTTTATAAACTAACAAAACATATAAATGAAACTATAGAGCAATTTATAATTAACAATATGACAGGTGGATAATATAACCTACACGGTTGAAGCGCCCTAGTTTCTCACTCTGTGTATCATAAGCATCTTTGAACGCCTCACAATTCCGGAACAGCTCTTACTAATTCCTGGCTCCTCATCTTCTGAACTGTATACCGTCTCACAAGCACAGGTGGATTGTTAGTAAGATTGACAGGGTTCTTTTTCAATCGTTCTTAATTGAAACCCCCCGTCCTGCCCTTACCCATGGCAGGTTCTGACCAGCATTAGGCCCTTCCTACCCCATATTCCCTAGGTTAGAGTGGTGCAATTGAACCAAATGGTTGACGCGTCCCTAATCCAAATTCACCAAAACCAACATCACCATCTGGGACAGGGGAAGAATAATTTGACCCAGAACACGCTCTATTAAAAGTAAATTACAAGGAAAGAGAACATACGAGTGTTACTTTCTGAAACTAGAGGTGAACTCTGGACCCATCGGTGGCACCTCTTCGACCCCTTGACGACCTCTCCGACTACGACAACCATACCATGACAACACGAATGATGACAAAGACGATGACGACTGCGACGTGAGAACCTCTATTTTCCTTCGTCTACCCGTTGCTGGTTCTGGAAAGCATGGGCCCCTCCTCCCCATCCCCTCGACTAGAGTAGCGCATTATGATCTAACGGTTGACGCGCCCGAAATACAAATCAACCAAATTCTTTATCAAAAAATCTATTAAACAAAATTTAATTCTTATCATTCACATTTCTTTGTTTCCATTGCAATAAATAACTATTGTTTGCTATGACTATCACACACACATCAAACGATATAAGGTCTTCTTGAGCCGCCTGTTATAACTTAAGTTAATGAAATAATAATTAGAAATTGTTTTCTAAGTTCATAAAAGATAAGAACAATGTGACCCGAGGGAAATAGATCATGAGTAAATAGTCATGAAAACACAATTAAGAAAAGAAAAAAGTCAAAATACCGACGGCAATCGAAACATTTTAGAGAAAACATCTACTTGAATTTAAAAAATGAAATTTAAATCGGTAAATGCATGTGAGTAAAATTATTTTATATTTGAATTACAATTACTAGGAAAACGCTAAAGTCCCGCCGCGTTGATGGATGAGCTTTTATTAAGTTTTTAGTTTGCGTGGGATATCTTTACTTTTGCAAGTGTTTTGCTTTGCTACTAGAATCTACTCCTCACTATACACTGTACTGTTGAGTCCTCGTCTTCTCCGTCTCGTGGACATCGCCGGCTATCACAGCGACCTGTCCGCGTAGTGAACCTGCAACGACTGACCCGGGTTGTTCCTACCCTCGCCTGGTTCTTATCAGTAGATTACGTAACCGGATGTACAGTCCGTGGCACATTATTCAATGTATATTAAGTGACTCAATAACTGTCGTAGAAAGACTGGACGACGACGTGAGAACCTAGGGCGCTTCAACCGGTTAGGTCATATTGAGCCGCCTGGGACATTAAAAGTTAATGAAATAATAATTTTATGGTGTGTTTGATGATTATATTGTTGTATTTTTTTCTATGATAAAAATTTTGGTGATTGATTAGTAGCTGAATAAAATTATTTATACTAGTAACCTTCGCAAACGCTTTTTCAGTCGCGTTGTGGGATGACGTATGTTTTTTAAACGAAAAAAGCGTAAAATTGCGATTTTAATGAGAAATTTTTTTTCGATAGCGCTTAAATTTCACAAAATATATAAATTCATAAAATTTTTAAAGGGTTCTATGAAATATCATAACAATGGGATAAAGCTGTAGGTATTTAAGCCAAGAAATTTTTTAACAACAAAAAGCGTAATATTGCGATTTTCACAAAAAATAATTTTTAGTTTTGCGCTCAAAATTACATGAATTATAAATTCATGAATTAAGGTTCCGTGAAAAAATCTGTGTAATCGAATAAGCATGTAGGTTCTTAAGAAGAAGATTTTTTTTTAAATCGAAAAAATCGTAAAATTGCTATTTTAATGTGAAATAATTTTTCGATTGCGCTCAAAAACGTGGCAGTTGTTCTAATTTCCCTTTTCACTTTTTTTGAAGTGCCTCCAGAAATTTCATCGCAATTGGAGTATCGGTTAAGCCTGAATTTTGTTAACAAACAGACACAAATACAAAAAAAAACATTCTGTTTTTTTTTCTCCAGTGTACCCGTACTAAAGA
This sequence comes from Sweltsa coloradensis, assembly GCA_024449915.1. Classification (NCBI taxonomy): domain Eukaryota; kingdom Metazoa; phylum Arthropoda; class Insecta; order Plecoptera; family Chloroperlidae; genus Sweltsa; species Sweltsa coloradensis. The sequence continues at coordinate 59,126 of JAMZAV010003941.1, read as the reverse complement.
TATTTCAAACATTCTGTCACAAATAGTCATATCCTATACACCAAGGCCTATTTACATCACCAAGAGTAAACCATTGCAAACCGAACTCACCAACAAATCCCCATCACCAAAATTGGGTAAGACATGGACATAACCTTTTAGTCACATTATCTTCCAACAGCAAACCAAAAGAACTATTTTAGTTACCACTGTTGACCAAACTCAAACCAAAGTTTCAGTACAGTGTTTGGTTTGCGTTGGTTTTGTTTTGGTGAGTAATTGTGACGTGAAATATTCACATCACCAAACTCACCAAAATATCCCAAAAGCAAACCAACTTCAATAATTTCGAAATGGTTTAACGTTGTTTGTGTTGGTAGCTATTGGTTACTGTTAAAAATACAATCTCCGTGCACTGCCTACCTTGTAAACCAAATGAAACAAATGATAACCAAACTGACATCAATAACTTTGATATACTGGGAAGCTTCACAAACGCTTTTTCAGGCGTGTTGTTGGATGAGCGTATGTGTTTTTAAACGAAAAAGCGTAAAATTGCGATTTTTATGAAAAATTATTTTTGATTGAGCTCAAATTTCACACAATATATAACTTCATAAAATTAAGGTTCTATAAAATATCAAAGCAATCGGATAAAGCATGTAGGTGTTATAAGTCGAAGATTGTTTTTTTACAAAAAAAAGCGTAATATTGCGATTTTTCATAAGAATAATTTTTAGATTGCGCTCAAAATTCACATGAATATATAAATTCATAAAATTAAGGTTCCGTGGAAAAATCTTTACAATCGAATAAAGCATAGGTTCATAAGAAGAATTTTTTTTTCAATCGACAAAAATCGTAAAATTGCTATTTTAATGTGAAATAATTTTTCGATTGGCCTCAAAAACGTGGCAGTTGTTCTAAGTTCCTTGTCAAATTTTTTTTAAGGTCTCCAGAAAAATTCATCGCAATTTGAGTATCGGTTTTAGCCGGAAATCCCTGTTGACAAACAGACAAAAATACAAAAAAAAACATTCCGGATTTTTTTTCTTAGTGGAGTGAATGGAATCTTTCGCTTCGCTCGTCCAAAGAATTAAATAAATAAAAGGGAAAATATGTTTTATAATTTATATAATGTTTAAAAAGTGCCCTTTTTTTTGATATTTTTAATATTTTCTTCAGAATAGCGTTACCTTCATACAGAATGAAGACATAACGATGTCACCAAACCCTATTAAAAGACTTACGTTGATCCATGCTCTGGTCTGAATCTGTTCTATCCCCGGGGCCCAATTACCAATAAATATCTTGTATCAAATGATGACGTGAACACATATTTTAAGGGGTGTGAGTCACCTGGGTCCCGGGCAGGTTTCAAAGAAAACTTCTTGTGCAAACAATTAACTTAGACGCGCATGCATTAGACACAGTTTAAATTTTTTTTAAATTATTATTATTATTATCATTTTTGAGGGCGCGTCAACCGTTTGGTCATTATGGGACTTGGGTGGTTAAGAGGAAAATCCTATGCTTGTCATAATTTAACAACGGGAAGAGGGAGAAAAGTGGAAGAGGGGAACTTACCCCGCGGTCGTCATCGTCTTTGTCATCGTTAGTGTTTATCGTGTCGTCGTCGTATCGGCGAGGTCGTCAAGAGTATGGTGAGGGCTCTCCGAAGACGCACTGCCAGAGCTCGCCTCTAGTTTTGGAGAGTTATGTTACTCGTACAGTTTTGTATTTTTTGGATTAAGGACGCGTCAACCGATAGGTCATAATGTACCACTCTAGCCGAAGGGGGGTGGGGAAGAGGGGCCCATGCTGGTCAGAACATCAGCCCGGGTAAGGAGGAAGGGAGGTTTCTCTACGTCGCGGTCGTCATTGTCTTTGTCATCGTTCGTTGTGTCATTGTCATCGTCGCCGGGGGATTGTCAAGGGAAGAGGGCAAGGTCCCTGACGATGATTGCCAGAGCTCGCCCTCTAGTTTCGGGTGTACGATACTCCGCTCTTACTAGCTGATTGTTTGCGGGGTGGACTTTTTCTCTTGAATCGCCTTTTACGATTAGCAGAGCCAATGCTCTGGGCCAATTCTACCCCGGGCCCAGACGGGGGTTACTCGTACAGAATTGAAAGGAACCGCATACACCAAAGGGTTTGAAATCACTTGGGGCAAAATAAGATCTTATTTTGATTTTAACAAGACGTGAGAAACTAGGGCGCTTCAACCGGTTAGGTCATATTGCGTTTGCCTTTGACATTTTTTAAAATAAAAATTGAGGTTGTTGATTTTTTTGTTTTGTTGTTTAATAAGTTAAAAAAAGAAAAAAGGTGATGGAGATGTTAATAATAGCAAAAAAATGATTTGACATCGATCTTTCGACCTTTTCAGGTGCTCGACAGGCAATGTCCCGCAGTGGCCAGAATGCCGCAAGAAGCCATCCTTTACCATTACTTACGTTTTTGCTGAGTTCGAATAAGACTTAAGAAACTTTGTCGCCGTTATTATATAAATAGAAGGTAGTCACATGATTATATTTTATTTTTTGTATTACTTACCAAAAATACCAGAACGCAAAAATAACTTATTTTTCCCAATATTTAAACCATCCAGGGACTATGCGAGAAACTAGGGCCGCGTCAACAGGTGGGTCCATTCCCCCCATTTTGTTTGTTGTAGTTCCTGCAAGTTGCTGCTTTAAGCCGTAAGTTATGACAAGTAATAAATAATTTAACTGCCCCCGCCCCGCGCGATTATCAACTTTTATTCGCCAGGAGTAGCTCACTTGAACGTTACTCTTATCGCATTGGATTCATTCAATTTGGGGCGCGTCAACTGGAAGTCTTTAACGCGCAACTGAGCCAGAGTTTAAGCCGAGGTCGTAAAAACGGTTCCCACTCGAACACCTAAGTTAAGCAAACTTGGGGCGTGGTCAGGGGTAAAAGTGGGTGACCGCTCAGCCCTGGACACACGTATACCGCAGGTAAGAGCAAATGGAGGGTTCGGAAGCTAATGTAACGGCTTCGTTTTTTCGTCGACTTTTAGATCAGCAATCGGGATAGGGTAAGAACCTATATGACAGTCAAGGTTACACCGCCATTTCGGATGGGGCCTTGGTACTTTTCGAAAGGAGTAGGGGTCGGGCCATTGCCGGGTTTCTCCTCCTTCCTTCTGTTCATACTTCATCATTATCTATCACCACTCATCGTCTCGAATAGTTAAATGCAATAATATAAGACGATAAACAATATGCAATCAATATCCTACCAATATCCAACCAATATCCAAACATCCACAACGCGCAACTGAATGTTCAAACTCAAAGGGCAGACGAACACAAAGTATACGACGCTCTGGTTCAAACTGGAAGAAGATTAACACGGTATTGCTTGCGACTCTCACGCTACCGTGTGAATAAGAAACCACGACGACGTGAGAAACTAGAGCGCTTTTTAACCGGTTAGGTCATAATTGCCCCCGCTTGTGAATGAAAGTAAATGAGAAGAGTAAAGTCAGGTATTTTGATGATTAGATTGTTTTCCCAACTGTATAAGGCGTAATATGACCTAATCGGTTGAAGCGCCCTAGTTTCTCTCTCTAAGTGTATAAATAACATAATTAATTGATGATGAAAGTAATAGCAAAATAAAAGTTATGTTTGTGAATGAAATAAAGAAAAAAAAGAAATGTGTATGATGTGAATTAAATTTTTGTAAAATAGATTACTATGAATGAGAAATTTAGAAAGTTTGTCGCCGTTTACATATGATATAAGTTCTTCATATGATTGGAAGACATCAAATTGCGTGCGCAAAGGCATCATATTTTGGTACATTCTGCTATGATGTAAGGTTAAATGTACATCACATGTATCACATCTGGGAATAACCTTTTCCCTGGTTAGAGATATCCGTGTGTTAGGCGTGTGTGGCCTATACGAAGTCTAGACAATACCACCTCTTCTCTACGTGAGAGTCGATACGTAGGACGAATTTTATTAGTCAGTGTGGGCATCACACTACGCAATTTGTTATTTTGCAACACATCCCAAGATGCTTGTCGCAAATCCAACAATCTTTGCTTGAATCCGCTCTTGACATCTGGAACGGGAACCTGATTGAAATCAACGTCGCGACGCTGGGAAGCTTCCTTAGCAGCCCGATCAGCGTGTTCATTTCCCTCTATGCCCACGTGTCCAGGTATCCAGCAAAACTCTATTATATATCCCTTAGAGGTTAGTTTTTTCTAAATAGAATTGGATGTCTTGTACTAAATGATGACTAGAATACATGTGTTTTATAGCTTGAAGTGAACTTAAGCTATCTAAACACAAAAGGTATTCTCCACAGCGACAACGTAGAATGTATTTAAGAGCTTCGCGAATGGCAAATAACTCTGCCGTGAAAACTGAACACACGTCGCTTGGCCTGAAACGTTCAGTTATAAGGTGGAGCAATATAAGGCACTTCCAACCTTGTCAATTTTGGAGTCATTTGTGAATACTAAGTAAACCTTTGATGTTCATGGCATATCTTTCTAAAGTTAATTTTAAATACACTATCGCAAGTAGAGTTTTTTTTATTAAAACGACTAAGGTTGAATATAATTATCGGTTCTGGTGTAGGCCAGGGCGGGTTATTGCTAAAAACAAAATTAAAAACTGTTGGTAGATTAAAATATATTATATTAAACAAAAGTTTACATCTTAATGCCGTTTGAATTTTTGGTTTTATTTGGATTAAGGACGCGTCAACCGTTAGGTCATAATGCACCACTCTAGCCTAAGGGGGGGGGGGAGGAGGGGCCCATGCTGGTCAGAATCAGCCACGGGTAAGGGGTGGAAGGGGGGTTTCTCACGTCGCGGTTGTCATCGTCTTTGTCATCGTTCGTTGTGTCATTGTCATCGTCGCCGGTAGTCGTCAAGGGAAGGGGGCCAAGGTCCCCGACGACGATTGCCAGAGCTCGCCTCTAGTTTGGGGAGTAAGATATTCCGCTCTTTCTAGCTGATGTTTGCGAGGTGGACTTTTTCTCTTGAATCGCCTATTACGATTAGCAGAGCCATGCTCTGGGCCAATCCTACCCCGGGCCCAGACGGGGTGACTCGGCATACAAGCTGACAAGGAGAAAAGGGGGTTTCTCACGTCGCGGTCGTCATTGTCTTTGTCATCGCTCGTGTTGTCATGGTCGTCGCCATCGGAGGTCGTCAAGGGAACGTGGTAGAGGTTTCCGACGACCAGTGGCAGAGCTCGCCTCTAGTTTTGGGCGTTACCGAGGTGGAATTTTCCTCTTGAGTCGCTTGTACGATTGGCAGTTCCAAGCTCTGGGCCGATTCTACCCCGGGCCCAGACGGGGCTTAGTTTGAATGTACAAATTACTTTGAATGAGAAAATGTAGAAAGTTTGTCGACGTTGTCAGAAGATAGACGAACAAATGTGTGCGCAAGGCATCATACTTGGTACATTATGTTAACAATGATGAAGTACGATTCGGTTTAATACGGTACTTCACATGTGTCACTTCTGGGAACAACATTTTTCTTGTTAGGAGATATCAGCGAGTCAGATGAATTTTGATAAATCGAAAGTCAAAATGGAGAATTCTTCTTTGAAATTCAGTTTTTATTTTAAAACGGAAAGATTTTGTACTTTTTATTTCGATTAAGGACGCATCAACCGTTAGGTCATAATGCACCACTCAAGCCTGAGGGGGGGTGGGGGGGGAGAAGGCCCATGCTGGTCAGAACCAGCCACGGGTAAGAGGAGGAAAGAGGATTCTCACATCGCGGCCGTAATTGTCTTTGTCATCGTTCATTGTGTCATTGTCATCATCGTCGAGGGGTCGTCAAGGGAAGGGGGCAAGGTCCCCGACGACGATTTCCACAACTCGCCTTTATTTTCAGGGAGTAAAATACTACCCTTCAAACTAACTGATGTTTCCAGGTGGACTTTTTCTCTTGAATCGCCTTTTACGATTAGCAGAGCCATGCTCTGGGCCAATCTCCTATGTACAATTCAACATGCTTCATTCTTCGCAATGAGAACCTTGTGTTTTGGTGGTTATTGTTATACAACTCTTTAATTACCAGCTAAAGACAGCGAGATGGACTAAACCTCGTCTTCTATACGTTAAACAGAACCAGGTTCTGGGCCAAACTTACCCCGGGGTGATACGGGTGACAAACATAACTTACCCCGGGGTCATACGGGTGACAAACATAACTTACCTTGGGGTCATACGGGTGACAAACATAACTTACCCCGGGGTCATACGGGTGACAAACATAACTTACCCCGGGGTCATACGGGTGACAAACATAACTTAACCCGGGGTCATACGGGTGACAAACATAACTTACCCCGGGGTCATACGGGTGACAAACATAACTTACCCCGGGGTCATACGGGTGACAAACATAACTTACCCCGGGGTCATACGGGTGACAAACATAACTTACCCCGGGGTCATACGGGTGACAAACATGATAACAATTTTTTTCAATGTAAATTTAATGATCTCATTTTAACAAATCGTTGATCAGAATATTTTAATGTAAAGTTCAAGTTCAAAGTACATTCTGTACAGTCCGTGGATAACACGACGACGTGAGAAACTAGGGCGCTTCAACTGGGGAAATTATATTGCGCCGCCTCTAGTATTGTATGTTATGAATTAAATGCGTTGTTTGATTGTATTTAATATTGTTTTTAAATATGTTTTAAAGTGGAAATATAGAACATTTTATGATCTAGTGGTTGTAATATAAGAATGAATGTACCGGTTTTTAATTTATTTGGATAAAGTGCGCGTCAACTATTTGTCTTGGTCTCATTCCTCGTCTTATATCGGTTAGCGGATCCACGCTGTTCGCCTATTTCAAACCAGGGCCTGAACGATATAGCCTTACCACAAATGTCTAGTTTAACATTAGAATTCTGATATTGTTGTTCTCTATTTTATCGTTTTCTTTTTTAAATTTGGATTAAGGACGCGTCAACCGTAAGGTCATAATGCACCACTCTACCCTAATGGGGTAATGGGGAGGAGGGGCCCATGCTGGTCAGAACCAGCCACGGGCAAGAGAAGGAAGGGTGGTTTCTCACGTCGCGGTCGTCATCGTCTTTGTCATCGTTTGTTATGTCATTGTCATCATCGTTGCGGAGGTCGTCAAGGGAAGGGGGCGGTGTCCCCGACAAGGGTTGCCAGAGCTCGCCTCTAGTTGTAGGGAGTAATATACTCCGCACTAACTAGCTGAAGATTGCGAGGTGGACTTCTCCTCTTGAATCGCCTTTTACGATAAGAAGAGCCTTGCTCTTGGACAGTTCTACCCCGGGCCCAGACGGGGATCTGTTTAATCGCTAAATCAAAATATAAATCAGACGCAGTTACGGCAACCTACAACAAAATTGATAACACCCTAATTTGGAACCTCTTAACTCTTGTAAATTGCTTTTTTCTTCATATTCTAGAGTCAATGTGTGGTACAAAGAGTGGTCACATCATGGAGCTGGATGGGGAGGAGGTCTAGCTCAAATGAAACAGAACGTCCACGATCGTGTTCTTCCGGTTTGTGCCTGTTCGGCCATTTTGATTGTTATAAACAAGCTAGGCCACTACCATCAGGTTAATCTTTGTTACCATGAACTGTGGTAGGCCCTAGGTTACCTTGGTTACCATGCGTCAGTTGTAAGTAAACAAACAAAATGGCTGTCAACTTGAAGTGCTAACTTGTACACCGCCTCTATAACTCCATGGTCACATGATACTTGCTAAAAGATTCTTCAATCGCGTCAGTTATGTATTTTAGGTCTAAGAGTTATTTTAAACGTGAAGCGACTTGGCACATGGCTGGCTTCCGTAGTTTCGTGTCTACTTGGGGGAACATATTTATTTGGCTAAACACTCCTACTTCCACTTTTGACCCCCTCCCGCCCAAAAGCAGAAAGCTTGAAATATTTCACTCTTGCCAAGTGAACAAGATTGTGTCAGATTATTTGTTCCACTATTCCAGCTCTTGTCATAAAAGAAGTACATTTTATTATTATCCACTTACATCTTCGTTAAACAAATCACCCTAACAGGTGACAACTTGAAATGTATGGCCTCGGATTTAATTGAATACTTATTTGGATACCATACTTGAGTTCTCGTTGTCGAAATAGTGGTAAAAATGTTGCCACTCGACAGATTCGCTGGCAATTTGGCAACACGACGACGTGAAAAACTAGGGCGTTTCAACCGGTTAGGTCATATTGCGCCACCTGTGAAATTGAAAGTTGATGTGATGAGTTAATGGTGTGTTTGATGTTACGATTGTTTTCTAAGTGTTTATATATATAAAAGAAAATGAAGATAGTTATGGCAAAACAAAAGTAATTTATGTGAATGGAAATAAATAAATTAAAGAAAATGTGTATGATGATTTGAATAATTGGATATTGCTTAACGGTGGATTAAATTTTGTTAAGTAGATTACTTTGGAAGAGAAATTTAGAAAGTTTGTCGCCGAAGTTCTTCATAGGATTGGGAGAGATCAAATTACAAGGCATCATATTTGGTACATTCTGCTTACATGATTAAGTGCCAAGATGGCGCCCGTGCATCCCACTCGGTCCGCGTTCTCCGTGTTTTTATATTTTTTATTCTAGTAAACCGTGTGTTAGCGACAGCAAACAAAGTCAATAATGCGTGTGACGGGTCAGTAAACCTCTGGAACAGTGTCGTTTTCAAAGAGTCAATGCTAGTAAGCAGTAAAGTCAAATTATCAACGTGGTTAGTGGTCGTCACTGACGTTCTCGCGAGTATCTTGGTGGTGCGCAGCCATCCTCCCGTGGTAGACCGCTCGTATGTCGAGCCAGTTGCGCGTGCGCGGCCCTCGAGTTCACCCCAAGCGCTCCTTCTCGTGGTGCTTGCGCTGTGCGGAGACGTCCAACTCAACCCCGGCCCCGACACGGCTTCTCTGTACTACATGAACGCGAGAAGCATAGCCGATAGAAAACTCAAGCCATTCAATCTCCACTTTGCAGACAGTCAGGAATTCGATTTCTTGTGTATCACTGAAACATGGCTACACCCGCAGGTTTTCGACGGTGAAGTACTTGATGGCTCACAGTACACTGTATACAGACGGGACCGGCAACAGCCTGGAGCTACCTTCAAGCGAGGTGGAGGAGTCTTAACAGCTGTAAGTACGAAGTACACTTCGAGGCGGCACGAAGAGTGGGAAACTCCTCAATGTGAACTTATCTGGGTCGAAGTTCAGCTGAGATCGACTGCCAGTCTTCACATAGGCTGCGTCTATCTCCCGCCCCAACCCTCCGAACAGCTCGTGGAATTGCCTACACGACTCCATAACCTTGGTCCAGTCCAGCATGCGAGATGAAGACAGCATAGTTCTGTGTGGCGATTTCAACCTCCCTGACTTGACATGGCTGGCTACTCCTGATAACGACTTTACACTCGTTACGAAGGCTCATCCGTCTCCAGCGAGCTGGCGTTTGAAATTATGATCAGCGAGCTCAACCTCAGTCAACGTAACGAGTTTCCCACACGGTTAGAAAATTTTCTTGACCTCATTTTCTCGGACAATCCCCAAATTGAAATATCAGTCTGCTGCACACATCCCGCCGTGAGCTCAGATCACACTGCGCTCAAGTGCGACATCAAATTCCCCAAGCCACCTGCTCACAAGAAGCAATCAAAAATGAATATACTTAACTGGAAAAAAACTGACATTCCAAAATTGCGTACAGCTATTTACAGCAGCCCCTGGCGTGAAATGGACCTTGCTCAAGGAGTAAATGCAAAATGTGAAATTTTTTATAGGTTTCTAAACGCGGCCATACGTAAGACTGTCCCAACAATCAAGGTAAATCCCGCAAAATATCCAAAGTGGTACGATAAAGACATTATCAGCGCCGCTAAAGGATAAAAACAGAGCGTACAAATCATGGAAATCATCTGGACTTACAATGCACAAAATTAGAATTCCAAGTAAAACGGTCCCACTTCAAAATTTGAAGGCGTTAAAATATCGCGACTACATGTCAAAATTAGACTCGTCAATAGCGTCTGACCCCAAGGGACTCTGGGGGTACATTCGAGGCAAAACAAAAACTTCCACGTGTCCCCATTGAAATGGAGTTGAACGGCCAGGTAGCCCACGACGAACGCACCTGCAGCCAACTTTTCCGACTATTTCAAAACCACATTCCTCCCACCCCAACACAAACAGCCCTACCGGACATTTCCTTATGTAGTAAACGAAACAATCACAACATTTAAAGTCTCCAGCACCGAAGTAAGTGACCAAATACGCGCTCTTAAGAACAACAAATCTCCCGGCCCAGACAACATACCAATCAACATTCTCAAGCAATGCAGGTGGGTCCTGTCCCAGACCGCTGGCAGACATTTTCAACAAAGCCATTGAAAGTGGTGAGTTTTCCACAATGCTGGAAGACGGCCTACGTAACCCCGGTGCTAAAGAAAGGAAATAAACACAAGGTATGTAACTACCGACCTATATCGCTACTACCTGTGCTATCGAAAGTGTTTTGAAAGTTTAATACACAAAGAATCTATAATCACGTTACAAATTACATAGCACCTGAACAGCATGATTTGTCCGCCGGCGTTCTACCGTAACTAACCTCCTGTGTACACAAATGACCATCTCTAAACATATTAACAATAAAGAACAAGTTTGACTCCATTTATACTGACTTCAGCAAGGCGTTTGACAGTGTGGACCATCGACTCCTAATACACAAGCTACAAGGATATGGAATATGTGGAAACCTCAAAACCTACTGACTAGCTATCTCAACAACCGACTTCAGACTGTAACCATAAATTCGGGCGCATCAACGGCAGTTTCCCGTAACATCAGGGGTCCCACAAGGCTCGATCCTGGTCCCCTTCTTTTCGTCTTGTACATTAATGACTTACCATCCTGTTTCAAGTTTTTCTAAGGCATTATTATACGCTGATGACCTAAAGTTGTACAGACACATCACGAACCAAATGACTGCCTACAACTTCAGTCCGATGTAGATCGCTTATCAGATTGGTGCAAGCTCTGGAAACTGAACCTAAATATATCAAAATGTAACGTTATTACATTCTCCAACAAGAAGCAATGTATGCACATGCATACACGCTCAGTGGGTCTATCCTAGAAAGGTTATCATCCGTTCGCGACCTTGGAGTGTATTTATCCAGCAATCTCTCCTACAACGGCCACATAAACAAAATTATCCCAGAGCCTGCAAACTTCTTGGATTCTTAAAGAGAAACTGCTTCCGTGAGTTTAGGAAGGAGACTGCTCGTCGTCTCTACTTGCTATGGTCCGACCACAAGTCGACTACGCAAGCTCCATCTGGAACCCCAACGGAAGCCACAAGACAACACTAGTTAGTTTGAGCGTGTGCAGCAACGGTTCATCAAGCTATCGTGTGTCAAAATAAATGCAGTATACCACCGACGTGACTACCACTCATTATGCCTTGACAATAACCTCACAACTTTAGAAGACAGACGCACATAACTGACTTGACTTACTTGTTTAAAATCATTCACAGTGTGGTCGATATCAACATCATCAGTGAACTTGTTTTTCCGCGTACCCAACAAAAATACTCGCAATCGTGACCTTTTCAAAATACCCAAGTGTAGAATAGATTTGTATAAATCTCGTGCTTGATCAGGCTTCAGAGAACATACAACTCAATAGTGAGGAAAAACGAAGACATTGACATTCACCACTTAGAATTAACTGTCTTAAAACTACAATTAACAATATATTTAAGATAGGCTTAATTTGCAATCAAGTAAATGGTTAACAACTGCATAACCCATGTTTAGACACACGCGCACACACACATACGCATACTCACATTCACATTCACAACCGAAACACACACACACTAACATTTCCAATCGCACTGCACCCATACACTCACATCATACACCCACATTCACACGTCACAAACATAGCCATATGTCAACAGTAAGTTTACAGGGCCTTCCTTATTGTGTGAACTGTATTTTATTATTTTGTACTACTTTTTATTATATATTCCATAATTGTAATTTAGACTTAAGATATATTATATCACACTTGTGGGGTACAACCCTGTTGATGATAAATAATAAATAATAATAATAATAATGATAGTCTTAATAGGCGAGGAAAGAGAAAAATTCCATCAAACAATCATCAGCTATTGCCCTATGCATTGCGTATTTTATACTCCGATTGCCCGTCTGCCGCCTCCCCCCCTTCCTCCCCTTACTCGTGGCTGTTTCTGACCAGCATGGGCCCCTCCTCCCCCCCAAGCCCCACTAGGTTAGAGTGGTGCATTATGACCTAACGGTTGACGCGTTCTTAATCCAAACAAACCAAAACCGGCCCAGAGCATGGCTCTGCTAATCGTACAAGGCGATTCAAGAGAAAAAGTCCACCTCGCAAACACATTATATAACTCCCCGAATCTAGAGGCGAGCTCTGGTAATCGTCGTCAGGGACACCTCTCCCTTCCCTTGAAGACCTCCCAGACGACGATGACAATGACACAACGATTAATATAACGATTAATAAAAGTGTGGCTCGTTGGTCTTGTTGTTAGCGTACCTGCTTCCAATGCAGATGGTCCGGGGTTAATTCCCTTCAAAGTCAAAAGTTTTTTTCTTCTCATTTGGACTTATGTCTATCAGTTCTTGTCTTAGGAGTTTGTAAACGGTGACTTCGGAGCCGTCCTAGCAACGAAGCACATAGTAAATTCAGAGTTATTCTGAATCGGCCTTGTTCATTCTGGCTGTTGATTCGCGGGTGTTCGCACTGTCCATACCACTGATTGCTATATTTCCTATTAAGAAAAATTTAGCTTTGGTTGGTTGTCGCTCACTCGTCGATTGCGTCGGGGCCTACAGGGCTGGCTTGGTTGCTTTGATTTAAAGTCCTCCACTGAAAAAATCAGTTATATAACTGAGTGGGTAGACTCTAAATACATTATATTTATTTATTTATTAATGACAAAGACGATGACGACTGCGACGTGAGAAACACCCCTTCCTCCCCTTACCCATGGCTGGCTCCCCATATCCCCTGGAGTAGAGTGACGCTTTTTGACCAAATAATTGACGCACCCTTAACCCTAATAAACCACAAATATTACTCATTGAAACTACAAGCGAGCTCTGGCAGTTGTCGTTGGAGACCTTTTCCCATTCCCATTCCCATTTCCCTTTCATATTCTTTTCCTCCTCCTTATCCCCGAGGCTTAACGGTCGACGGTTGACGCACCCTTTCTCCAAAGAATCAAAACTAAAACTTAACACACAACGAAGTAAATTTATTAAGTAACAATATCACAAGCGCGCAATCAGACCTTGCCGGTTAAAGCGACCTAGTTCCTCAGGTCGTCATAGTACTTGCCGAAAATCTGGCGAATAATGTAAGCACTGAATTTGACCCATCCAAATTAGTCATACAAAGTTGTCAGCATGACAAGGGAAAATTCTTTTGAAATATTTTCATTCCAAGTGATTATTTAACCAAATTTAAATGACAGACAAAATATTTAAATTTGTTTCGACCAAATAATTTTTCTAATGCTCACCTTTGCTATCAGTTATATACCCTATATATTTTTTAATATGACACAACGATCGATGACAAAGACGTTGTTGACCGTGACTTGAGAACCCTTTTTCCTCCCCCTACCAGTGGCTGTTTTCTGACCAGCATGGGCCTCTCCTCCCCGTTATACCCTAGGCTAGAGTGGCGCATTATTACTTAACGGTTGACGCGTCCTTTCCACACAACAAACTCAATTTCTTTACTTTTTACAATATCACAGGCGGCGCAATATGACCCACTAGGTTAAAGCACTCTAGTTTTTCACGTCCTTTGTGTCATTAGATATAAGTAGAAGTGTTAGCGCAAATACCTGCCATGCATGTCTTTTCAAATCACCCCCGTCAGGGTCCGGGGTAGTATTTGGTCCAGAACTCGCCCTTGCTGATCATAAAGTCCATCTCGCAAACATCAGATGAGTAGCATGTCAGAGCAGTATGTTAGGGAGTATTTTACTGCCCGACACTAGAGGGGAGTTCTGGCAATCGTCGTCGGGGAAGCTTTCCCAGACAACGACGACGACAATGACAACACGAACGATGAAAAAGACCATCATGGTCTTTGTTCTACCAAAGATATTTCTTCTGAACACGCTGATCGGGCTGCTAAGGAAGCTTCCCAGCGTCGCGACGTTGACTTCAATCTAGTTCCCGTTCCAGATGTCAAGAGTGGATTCAAGCAAAGATTGTTGGATTTGCGACAAGCATCTTGGGATGTGTTGCAAAATAACAAATATCGTAGTGTGATGCCCACACTGACTAATAAAATTCATACTCCTACGTCTTTACTCTCACGTAGAGAATATTTTTTTATTTAAGACGTCCACCTGGAATGTGGGAGATCCGTGGTTCGATTCCCGGTTGGGGCGGACTTTTTTAATTTCTGAATTGTAGTAAATAAAAACAATTACACCCACGGGAGTGTTTCCCGATTAACCAATCGAGAAATAGAGAAGATGTGGTATTGTCTAGACTTCGTATAGGCCACACACGCCTAACTCACGGATATCTCTTAACCAGAGAAAAGGTTATTCTCATCCCATATGTGACACATGTGATGTGCCCTTAAACCGTACATCATATGCTAGCAGAATGTACCAATATGATGTCTTGCGCATGCAATTTGATCTCTCCCAATCATATGAAGAACTTATAACGGCAACAAACTCTAAATTTCTCATCCAAAGTAAAATATCTATTTAACAAAATTTAATTCACATCATACACATTTTTTTTTTTTTTTTTCACATAAATAACTTTTGTTTTGCTTTTACTTTCATCATCGTCATGTTATTTTGTTATTTATACACTTAGAAAACAATTCATCATCAAACATACCTGCATTAACTCTTTTCATTTACTTTCATTCACAGGAGGCCCAATATGACCTAACCGGTTGAAGCGCCCTAGTTTCTCACGTCGTCTAATGGGTGATTGCGATAATGAAAGCGTGTGCGACTAAAAGTTCGTTGAATCCACAGAAATGAAAAGCTTTTTCGTGTCAACTTTCTTCTACCCCGTCTGGGCCCGGGGTAGAATTGGCCCAGAGCATGGCTCTGCTAATCGTAAAAGGCGATTCAAGATAAAAAGTCCTCCTCGCAAACATCAGCTAGTATAGATGATAGTATTTCACTCCCAAAAATAGAGGCGAGCTCTGGCAATCGTCGTCGGGGACACCGCCCCATCCCTTGACGACCTTTCGACGACGATGACGTCAATGACACCACGAACGATGACAAAGACAATGACGACCGCGAAGTGAGAATCCTCGTTTCCTCACCTTATCCGTAACTGGTTCTGACCAGCATAAACCCCTCCTCCCCATATCCTCTAGGTTAGAGTGGTGCATTATGACCTAACGGTTGACGCGTCCTTATTCCAAATTAACCAAACCGGGATAGAATTGGCCCAGAGCATGGATCTGATAATCGTAAAAAGCGATTCAAGCGATAAAGTTCATGTCGCAAACATCAACTAGTAAGAAAGAAGGTTCTAACTTCTCGAAACTAGAGGCAAGCTCTGGCAGTCGTCGTCGTTGAACCATATCCCCATCGTTTGACGATCTCCTCGACAACAACGACTAATTGACAGCACGATCGATGACAAAGACGATGACAACCGCGACGTGAGAACCCTCATTCCTCCCCTTCCCCGTGGCTGTTTCTGACCAACATAGGTCCCTCCTCCCCATATCCCCTAGGCTAGAGTGGAGCGTTACGACTCATTAATGAGTCTATGACTTAACGGTCGACGCGCCCATCATCCAAATAAATTAAAATAACTTATTCTGAAAAACACAACAATACAACAATAAAATAGCATTGCTCTCATATTTATTATTCATGTTGTGAATGTTTTGAAAAACAATGATATGACATTAGCCTATTAATTATTTTGCAAACAAAGGGAGTAATATAACAAACAAAGAAACAATCTATCATTAAATTATTAACGTTCAATGATACAGACGGCGCAATATGACCAAGACAGTTGGAGCGCCCTAGTTTCTCACGTCAATTAGAAGATCTTTGTCATAGTGTAAGGCCCCGTAGTGACGACTTTGTGATTGTAAGGTCGAATCGGTGCAAACATTAATACTTCGTGTATGCGTAGAATGAAAGTCATCGCTCGACCACCCCTCTCACAGAATTCTCCTCACAAAGATCGCACAAAAGAGTGAGATTAAGACCTTCTACCGAATATGTTGTACTTCAGAAGAGAATTGACCATCTGTTTGATTCAATTCCTATGAGCCAAGATTTACAATCTGATTGCTTCACGATTGAGGAAAGAATGAAATATAGCGTACTGGTAAATACATACAAAATATTGAAAGGTATGTATTCAGGTATTTTACCAAATATTTTTCAATTTGTTGATCGTGATAGAAATTCTATTCTAATGAACTCTTTGAAAGTTCCTAAATTAAATTTCTGAATCATTAAGAAAGTCATTCTTGTACAGAGGAGTATCCTTTTGGAATTCAATTTCTTATGATATTAGAAGCCAGTTTACTGAGCTAGGAATAGTACAATTTAAAAGTAAAATTGAAGCAATGATAATGAATCGAAGAACAAAGAAGAATTGATTTTTACTATTTATTTGTGGGGCATTGTCTCTGTGTTTATGTAATGTTAACACACACATAACAAAAACTTGTAGAAATACAGCCAAACCTTACACACTCAAAAGGAATGAGATCTAAAAAAAGGGCCAAGCTCATCTACCCTTCCACATTTGCGCATTCTTAATTCATAAACGTACAGTGTCCCATAACAGCATCCTCGAAAAGCTTGGCAAAATAGAATTTGCGATTATTAATTTAAACGAAATAGTTCATCCAAGTTCTTTTTTCAAATTAATTTAAACGTAATAACATGCAAATTTTATTTTGCCAAGCTTTTCGAGGATGCTGTTATGGGACACTGTACGTTTATGAATTAAGAATGCGCAAATGTGGAAGGGTAGATGAGCTTGGCCCTTTTTTTAAATCTCATTTCTTTTGAGTGTGTAAGGTTTGGCTGTATTTCTACAAGTTTTTGTTATGTGTGTGATCTCATTACTTTTCAAGTTCCATTGCAAAATTATATGTTAAAATATAATAATTTTATCAAAGTTGATTTAATTTCTATGGTTTTAGCAGTAACAATATAGGATGTAAAATATCTAGACCCGGATTCATGTACATCCGGGGTATAGGTGTATAACCATGGGTATAACGACGGTAAAAGACTGGACCCCAATCTTGAGTTCGGGGAGATGAGTTGAAAACGCAATTTTGAAAATCGAATCGTTTTCGTTTTCAAAGGAATTTGGGTTTTCTTGAACGGATGTGGAAAAACAAGGGTTGTGAGTTGAAGAGTACACAAAATCCAAACATTTTAAAAAAGTTTTGCGTATAATCTTCTTCGTTTTGGGGAATGGTCGTGGGGTCGAACCCTCTTCCCTGGTAGTTTTAGGCCTGGTGGAAGAAATAAATAAAAAATTGATTGGCCAGACAAAGAGCTCAAAAAATTTTCTATTTTTATTCTAGAGGCGGGCCCTTCATAAAGGGGGCCCAAATCGAAAGACGATTTGCATGAAATGATTTGTTGTTGAAATTATGTAAAAAAACAGATGAGCAAGTCATATTAGATAGATAGATAGATAGATAGTAGATAGATAGAAGATGATAGATAGATAGATAGATAGATGATAGTAGAAGATATTTTTATTCATTAGACTAGTACAGTGTACAAGTAAAAATCTTTTCAGAGAAAGTGAATAGTCAAAATTTAATAATTAATAATAAAAGTGATAGAAATTTATTATGATATACACAGTGTTAGAAGAAAGAATATTTAATAAAAGAAAAAATGAAATTGATATGGATTTTTGATATTGATTGTATGTGTTTGATAATATTGATATTATATATATATGATGATTCTTTAATTTTGTTTAAATGTTAATAATGATAAAAACAGTGTTTAGTTAAAGTAGAGTAGGAAAAACAATAGCTGCACTACTATAGTTTAAAAAACTCATATAAATAAAAAAAAGTTGGATTATAAAGAAATTTTTGATGTGATTTTGTGATAAAATTGCTGATGGCACAGAAAACAGCAAGATGTACAGGAGAAGTGTTAGATATATATGATGATTGTTTGATTGCTTAGTTTTTATGGTAAAGTAGAGTAGATGCAAAATATGCCCTACTAGATTAAAAAATCATATAGAATAAAGAAAAATTGGATATAAAGAAAATAATTGATATGATATTGGATAAAATTGCTAAGGGCACAGAGAACAGCAATGATGTACAGTAGAATGTGTTATAATATTTTTTTTAAAATTTTAAAAAATATAAAATATATAAAATTTAATATTAATATATATATGGTGGGAGATTGATGATAGTTTTATTTTAAAGTAAAGTAGTGAAAAATAATAAATCCCTACTAGATTAAAAATTTTCTATAGAAAAAAGAAAAGGGATATAAAGAAATTGATGTGATATTGTGTGAGAATTGTGATGGCACAGAAAACAGCAATGGAGGATGACGCAGAAAAAATGTGTTTTAATACGCACAATCCAAGGAAGCGGTAAGCACAATTATATATAAAAGTTGTTACATCTTTTTGGGCAAAGGGAACTTTTAAAAATTTTTAAAATTTACAGTGCTGTTTGTGGTTATATCTAGATAATTTGAAAAAATTTTTAATAAAAAAATAAATTTAACTGAAAATTTTACAGGAGAGTTAGTCATGAGGAGTAAAAGTGTTTGCTATAAGATATGTTTTCAATTTGTTTAAAGGAAGACGGGGGTGGGAGATTTTTTGATGTGGTAGGGAGCTTATTGTAGGGGGTGGAAGAAGAATTCAGGGCCTTGTGCAAAGGGCGCAGATTGTGGGGGGGGCCCGTTTTTGTGAAGGGTTGGTCTAGGTTATGGGAGTGCACAGAAGCTTTTAGTGGAAGGGGTTTACGGTTGGTGGGGAACGAAAATGCGGCTGATTGGATAAGGGTACATGTAGAGTAAGAATCCCAAGTTCCTTGAAAAGTTCTCTACATGAGTGTCTCTGGAGACACCAGCTATGATACGAACCGTCTTTTTGGAGAATGAATTTTTGTCGCAGGGGGGAAGTCCCCAAAATACAGGCCATATGAAAAGTGAGAGTGAAGGGGCCCAAAGAAAAACAGCAATAGGATGTGGGGGGGAACATTTTTTGAGCTTTCGATTGAGTAGAAACCCAGATAATTTTGCTGGCAACGGGTTACATGGATGGCCCAGTCTAGATTACCTTTGGGCAAGGCCTAGGACTTTGACTGTGTGAGCGGGGGGGATAGTATAAGAGTAAAGACGAACAAGGGGATGGCAGTAGGGATCTTAAAGGGGGTGTGAAATATAGATAAAAGTTTTAGAGGGAGATGGTGAGTTGTTTCCGGGGCAGATGATGACAAACGTAACTTGATTTTTAGTTAAGGGGGGAAGGTCCTGAAGGGGTTGGAGTTTGGGTAGTGTCAGCAGGGCTGGAGTCATCAGCATATTGGGTGAAGTGCCCTTTTTTAAGTAGGGGGGAGGGTCGTTACATAAAGGATATAGGAAAGGGCCCCCAAAAATTTGATCCCTGGGGAACCCCAGACTTTTGCAGAGGTTTAGAGGGGGTTTGGGGTGACGGATTGATATTAGATTTTTTGGAGTTCCCACTACTGGGTAGGGCCAGACAAAAAGAGGAAATCCAATCAAGAGCTCCCCCACGGATACCGTAAGAATGTATTTGTCGAGAAGAATTTGTGATCAATGGGGTCAAAACCCTTTGGTATGTCGTAGAACAACCACAGTTGGTCGCCTTTGTGAGAGCAGAATAGAGGGGGGGCAGAAAACTGTAGATGCACGGGTGGTGGATTTTTTTTTCAAGAAACCGTGTTGACTAGGGGAGATAATGTTGTGGTGATTTAAAAAAATTTTAGACGATTGCTGATATATTCAAATTTTTTTTGGGAAAAAGATAAAAGGGAGGGGAGGGGCGATAGTTTGTCTTTTCAGATTTTTTTTCCCTTTTGTGTTTTAAAATAGGTATAATTTTTGCTGCCTTTTAGTTGGGGGGGAAAAAATGCCTTCAAAAGGGATCGGTTAATAATGTAGGCTAGTGGGCCGAGAGAAAGCCCGTACACTTGGATAGAGAGAGCCTGGCACTTCATCTAGTCCATAAGTGTTAAACCCAAAAATTTCCCTAATTACCATACACTCAAGAGGAGTGGTAGGATAGAGAAAATGGTAGGGCCCTAACGGGGGTGGAAGGGTTTACGAGGGGGAGGGGAGTATGTGGCCCACTTTGTTTTCCAATATTACATGAGTTGATGAAGAATCTTAAAAATTTGCATGAGAAGATGCTCTGAATAACTTCCCTTTAAGGTTAGTGTGGGGTCGCATTTGGGTTTAGAGGCAGTGGTCTGGATTTTGATCATGGCCCAAATTTTTGCTTTGAGGTGTCCTAGATTCAGAGATTTTGGAGTCATTAAGTGAAGTTTAGCTTGAGATATTTTTAGCATGAGATTTTTTAATCACGAATTGTTCTTTAGTTTTGGGTTGTTCGAAGATTTCAGTTAGAAGGAGGGATCTCAAGGTCGGGGCTTCACATCGCAGATCGTGCGAGATCCAGGGGTTGACTTGGGTTTAGTATGAGGCAACTTTTTGGGGAAAAAGATTTTTTAAAAAGAATAGGAATGGGGAATGGAATCTTGAGAGGAGTTCGTCCACATTTCCAGGAAGGGACAGCGATGCCAATTTTCAGACTTAGCATGTCTGAAATTTGGCTGTATTTTGGTATTAAAAAAAACTTTTCATTTTTTTAATTTTTGGGAGGAAGGGTTATTTTAGAGGGGGAAAGTTGAGCATGGGGAGAGGTGATCAGACAGACCTGTTCTGTTAGCTTGCCGAGAACATCATTGGGTCAATAGTGTGAAGAGTTGTCAATAAGGGAACAACTTGTATCAGTACGCGGGTTGGGTGAAAATGGTTCCTTGATATTAAATGAGGAACTAAATCGAGCAGTTTCGATTTAGCGGGGGATTGTTTTAGAAAGTCAATTTATGATCACTACATAAAAGATATCTGTTTTTGGAAATTTCTTGGTGAAAAAGATGAGCCCTCTTTAGTTGAGGAGAAATATATTTAATCGCCTAGAGGAGATCGGTAAAGGATAGAATAAGAAGTGCATGTTTAATGGTGCAGGGAAACCCGCGGGACATTTTAAAAAATTTCCAAGCAGTCGATTTGACCCCAGGAAAAGGAAACAAGTTTAAAAGAGGTTTAGCGAGGATTGAACTCCTCAGAATGAACGGGATGACAGAAAAAATCTACCTTTTTTAAAAATTTGAAAAAACAGAAAAAATTAGTTTCAGAAGAGGACCAATGTTTTTAGAGGCAGAATATATGGGAGATAGGGGGCTTAGTTAGTAAATTTGAGTTTTTCAATTTTGTTAGGACAGAGCAGACATTGAGGAATGCAATTTGAACTTAAAAGGGTTTCTGGCAAAGGGAGTTTGGGGGAAGGGAAAAAGAGTGATGGTCTGTTTGGGAGGAGCTTTGGAGGAGGCATTCAGCCTAAGGTCTTCGGTTGGTCAGTACTTTTTTGTAAAGGAGGATAAAAAATCTGTGGTCAGGCTAATGGAGGTGATTTTTATCTGTGATTTACAGAACGTTAAGGGCATTTGGGTTATGAATCTAGTCAAAGGGGGGGGGTTTAAAGGGGGGGTTAAAGGGCTTTTTATTTATTTTTTTGAATTTTAAAAGTAAGAAATTTCTACTAACTCTCTAGGGACCAAAATTTTTTAGTTTATTTCCATACCTTATTATACAAGTCACGTAGTTTTGGTAGGTAATTTTTCAGGTCCAGCATCTTTGCACTTCATTCATCTGTTCGATTTGAGTTGCCATAGTTGAGAAGACCTCCTAACTCACCCCCTCTGAAAAATCTCACAGTCCGATTTGACTTCGAGGGCAGGGACGATAGTTTCGCTTTACAGTTGGGGAAACGTCCACCAAGACTCGATTACTCCAAGGGAGGGGCAATGGGTTGCGCTCCCGCATTTTTGGGGAATCACGTCCCAAAGACTCGAGCATTCTGCATCATCTCACAGCACGACCCGAATCGAGGGCAGGAAAAAACGTTGCACTTAGCGTTTGGCAACATCTCCCAGATCGAGGGGCCCAAGGGCAGGGGCGATGGTGCGTTTTCCCGCGTTGGGGAATCATCATCATCCACAAAGACTTGAGCTAGTCCGAGGGCACGGGCATAATTGCGCTCCAGAGTTTGGGGAATTTTATCCACAGAAACTGAGCAGGCTCGAGGGCAAGGACAATAGTGAGCTTCCCGCAGTTGGGGAATCATCTCCACAGAGATCTAGCTGGCTCCCAGAACAGGGACGATGTTGCGATCCGCAGTGGGAATTTTTCCCCCGAGATTCGAGCTGGCTCAGAGGGCAGGGACGATATTTGCACTCCAGATTTAGGGTTTTCTTGTTTAGGATTGTTTTAGGTCTGAAGGACTTGTGGAAGACGATCCATCAAAAAATTTTTAACAAAGCTTGTAGGTTGGGTGACAATGCACCCATTGTTGTTTGGGGGCCATGAATACATCATGATCCATTTAGCATTGATTTTTTTTAATTGCCCGAGTTGTTTGGGTGAAGGCCTCTTTGGAAAAGTCAGTTTGGCAAAATCCATTATTTTTATCAAAAAACCAAAGTATCAAGTGTCTTGACGCCCCTTTAATTTGGCTTTACTTTATCGACAGTGGAATTTGGGAATTCGGCGATAAATAAGGGTGTGTATGCTATACAGCCAATGGGTATGTTTTTTTGATGTCCAGATTAACGATAAACGTATCCCTTAATTTAAGGGGATTTTCATTTTAACGAATTAGTGATTTTTTTGAATTATCAGGGCCCCCTGATTTTCGTTTCGGAGGTCTGATCTTTTTATTTTTTTCTTTAAATTTCCGAGGGGGATCCAGGAGAATTTGCAAAAATAACCTTTTTGCTTTTAAGTACGACACCGCTGAACATAGAATCGCTAAGTATAGTGTCAAGATGTTGGCCAGTGGGTGTAATTTGTGCGTCCCTTTTTTTAGTTTAATTGGGGTAGGTTGCTAGGGTCAGGATTCTTGTTTTGATTTGGGTCTGTTTTGATTGCGGAATTTTGGAGTTCTATTTCATTGGAGGAAACGGGGGGAAAATCATTTTCCCAGATTTTAGAGCAGTTTTAAAAATTTTTTTAGTCACAATTCCCGTGTGTTTTTGAACATTAGTAAGACAAAAATTTTGGAGTTAGGCATGGACGTTTATATGTTGGGACTTGAACAGATCTTAGAAGAAAGGGCCAATAGTTTGGCATATGCCCCTGGTCCTCATTTATTGCCTAGAAACCTGTGTAGTGTGGCTTGAGGAATCGGTGGTTTTTTAGATTGGACGAAAATAGGATAGATTATTTAGGCCAAGGCTGTTCAGAGGGCCCCGCGTGGCATGTTAATTGGCAGTTTATTGTGATTTAGCTTCTCTTCATTAGAATTTGTAGATAAGGTAAACCACCTTTTGTTTTAGATCAGAAATTGGTGGCCAGTTTGTTTTAAAAATCCTGAGACGAAAATTTTTCACCCTTTCAGTGTCAACGTCGAACAGGAGCACTCAAATTTAAATTTTTGTTAATAAAAAAACTGTGGCACTTCATCAGTTGTATTGGATCAAGCACCGCAAAATTTTAAAAAAATTATTCGTTGTCAAAAAAAAAAAAAAATTTAAACAAAACAAAAAAATTTCAAGCTCAGTTGGATTTGTTTCTAGTAAAAAATTCGACACCTTTCTTCGAATTGGGGTTTGTGTGTATTGGTGGCAGCCCACCAGGCAGAAAAAATGTTTTCTGGCCTATTTTTGGCTAAGAAAGGCCCCGGGGTTGAAAAAATTAATGTAAGTATTTTTTTATCAGCCTATAGCCCAAGGAATTTAGACCTACACTTTTTCATTTTTAAATAATTTTTTACATCTGGGCCTAGGCCAGGGGCGGTTTTTGATTGTTTAGAGAGATAATGACAAAAATTTCTCGTTTCCCCCATGAAGCAAAATTAAAAAGCCGCCATTTGGTTTAAAGTATCGCACTTTTCCCGCCAAAATCTGCTTAACCGTCAACAAGTGTCAAGTAACTATGGGTTTCTGTTTTTGTATGCCTAGGTTTAAGGCTTTTTTTAAAACCCTTTTTTGGAAGCCTTCCAAAAAAACTTTTTCAATTTTTTTTTTT
Source organism: Sweltsa coloradensis (assembly GCA_024449915.1). Classification (NCBI taxonomy): domain Eukaryota; kingdom Metazoa; phylum Arthropoda; class Insecta; order Plecoptera; family Chloroperlidae; genus Sweltsa; species Sweltsa coloradensis. The sequence continues at coordinate 34,739 of JAMZAV010003941.1, read as the reverse complement.
AAAAGAGACTAATTCTAAACCTTAAATAATGTCCCTGTAAAAAATCAAAATGTATCCCACCCGTTGGCAGAATCGCGGGCCGAGTATTAGATGTTAGAGTAGTAGTAGTAGCAGTAGCTAACATCCTTTTAAAATGATTTGAGCATGTTTCAAGCCATTTTTTCACCAAGAAGGGAAAGTCTACCCCAATAAAATTTGGATGTGTTGTCAGGTACCCAAACCCTCGATTTTGAATTTTCAAGTCAATCACGTTACATGACGGCGGGTAAACCTCGAAATCACCCCAACTTGCTTGGTGTATAAGGTGCTTTAGTGGTAGCGCACCGCGGCTTGGCTCCCCCTAACGGGCACCTAGATAAACAAATAATTAGTTCACCCTTGACGGGCGATAGAATAGGGAAAATTTTACGAAAACGGAAAAACTTCCGGGCAAATAATAATAAAAGAAAGTTCTAGGAACGTTTGTTTACAATAGTCTACATGGGAATCACCTTCTAATTTAAAATATAAGGTATAATTGGATGAGCGAAGCAAAGCCTTCAATTTTTACCGACCCCCCCCAAAAAATTTAGCTCGGTGTTTTTTTTTTTTTTTTTTTTTTTTTTTTCGTTTTTTCCGTCTGTTTGTTCGCTCTCTCCCGGGCAAAGGGTTTATATGCGATCTTGATGAAAATTTGACACGACCTTCGTTTTCTCTGCACTTAGACTTGCTACGTTTTTGGGTACAATCGAAGAAATTTTTGTCATGAATATCGTACTTTTACGATTTTTTTCGATTTTTAGTGCGATATTTTCGTGCCATTTGGGCCAATTCTGCCAAACGGGTGGGGCTTTAACGTTCATATTTCACATGGACATTAAGGTAATGGTGATGTATTGCTTTCTGAAAGAAAAAGGGTTGAAAAAGTTAGCCAGAATCGAGAGAAATAAAGCTTTTAATATACGTTTTTTGACTTTTTGTGCGATATTTTCGTGCCATTTGGGCCAATTCTGACCAACGGGGGGGGCAAACAACTTTTCATATTATACATGGACATTAAGGTTATGGTTATGTAGTACCTTTTGAAAGAAAAAGTGGAAAAATTTAGCCAGAATCCATAGAAATAAAGCTTTTAATACATGTTTTTTAACGGTAAATAAAACCAATTGACAAGAAAAAAAAGAAACTTGACAACATTCACCTACAATGCGTAGGCAGCAAAACAAAGCATTTGCAAAAGTAAAGATACCCCACCCCACACTAAAAACCTTTAAAAAGCTCATCCATCAACGCGGCGGGACTTTAGCTTTTTTCCTAGTTTACACAAACCATACATTTGTAACCCCAACTTATATATTAATGGGACATGGATTTTTATTGTACAAGAAGTTTAATTATTCATTATTTTTGACGCGTACATAAAATTTCAAAAAACATCTGTCCCTTATGATATTGTTGTTTTTTTGTCTCTTCACTTATTTAAAGGAAAACCCGTTTCTCATGGACAAGTGCATTAATTATTTACAAATCGCACATCTACTTTAATAATACATTTTTGAAATATCTTATGACTTTGGTGGAGGGTTCGTGGTTATTACCAGCGTGGGGTGTCCACACAATATCTAGGCTCGAGTGGCGTATTACGATTTACAACATTACGGTTGACGCGCCCTAGTTTCCTCACGTCGTCGTCGTTTCCATGCATCTCTCCAACTGTCTAGGGAGTTTTTGATGTAATTCCCAAAAATAGAGGTGAGCTTTAGCAATCGTCTTCGGGGACACTTTCCTTTCCCTTGTAAACCTCCCCGACGACCATGACAATGACACAAACAAACAATGACAATGACAAAAACGTTACTACTGCACGTGAGAACCCCCCTTGCCTCCCCCTTCCCGGGCTGGTTCTGACCAGCATGGACCCCCTCCCCCCATATTGCCTAGGCTCGAGTGGTGCATTATGACCTAGCGGTTGACGCGCCTTTATCCAAAAAAACAAAAAAAAATTCCGGGGTAGAATTGACCCAGAGCATGGCTCTGCTAAACTTAAAAGGCGATTTAAGGAAAAGACCAAACCTGGAAAACACAGCTAGTTAGAGCGGATTTTATTACTCCGCGTAACCAGAGGCGAGCTCTGTCAAACCGTCGTGAGGGACACCTCCCCCTTTCCCTTTACGACCTCCCCCACGACTATGACCATGACATAACGAACGATGACAAAGACATGACGACCGCGACGTGAGAAACCCCCCTTCCTCCCCATATCCCTTAGGCTAGAGTGGTCCATCATGACCTAACGGTTGACGCGTCCTTAATCTAAACAAACCAAAAAAAACTTTTGACAATGTAATCCTTCTTTTTATGTATGTGTAGTAAACATGCACTTGATAAATGAAATACTAACAATTCCCCCTACGGGAGTGTTTTCCCGACAAACCAATCGAAAAAAAAATTAAATCTTCTCAAACTTAAATCTCATTGAATGAAAAAAAATTTTAATACAAAAAATCTTTTTTTTGAACCCTGTCTATTTTTAAATAGGACTACATTATTTAATGTGGTAATTGTGTGTGTGTTGATTCCAAGCCATGTGGAGTAATTAATCTTTGGGGTTTAAAAATAATAAAGAAAAATGATACATCATAATTATTCATATCGGCTGGCAACTTCCGTAGTTCGTGTCTACTTGGGGGAACATATTTATTTGGCCAAACCCTCATACTTCAACTTTTGACCCCCTCACCGCCCAAAAAAGCAGAAGCTTGAAATATTTCACTCTTTTGCCCAAGTGAACAAATGTTGGCAGATTATTTGTTCCCTATTTGTAGCTCTTCTCCATAAAAGAAGTAACATTTTTAATTTATTTCTCCACTTACATCTTCGTTAAACAAATCACCCACCCTTACAGGTACCACTTGAATGTATGGCCTCGATTTAATTGAATAACTTATTTGGATACCATACTTGAGTTCTCAGTTGTCGAAATAGTGGGTAAAAAATTTGCCCTACGACAGATTCGCTTGGCAATTTGGCGATACGACGACGTGAAAAACTAGGGCGTTTCACCGGTTGGTCATATTGCCCACCTGTGAAATTGAAAGTTGATGTGATTAGTTTAATGGTGTGTTTGGATGTTACGATTGTTTTCTAAGTGTATTATATATATAAAGAAAATGAAGAATAGTTATGTCAAAAACAAAAGTAATTTATGTGAATGAATAAAGTAAATTAAAGAAAAATGGTATGATAGATTTGAATAATTGTATATTGGCTTACGGTGGATTAAATTTGTTATGTAGATACTTTGGAGAATAATTAGAGTTTGTCGCCGAAGTTCTTCATAGGATTGGGAGAGAATCCACCTTACAAGGCATCATATTTGTACATTCTGCTTACATGATTAAGTGCCCAGATGGCGCCCCAGTTCCATCCCCACTCGTCCGCGTTCTCACCGTGTTATTTTTATATTTTTTATTCTATGTTAAACGCGTGGTGTTGCGACAGCAAACAATCAATATGCGTGTGATGACGGGTCAGATAAACTTCTGAGCACGTGTCGTTTTCAAGAGTCAATGCTAGTAGCAGTAAAATTCAAATTATCAACGTGGTTTTAGTGGTCGTCACTGAAACCGTTCTCGCGAGTATCTTGTGGTGCGCAGCCATCCTTCCCGTGGTAGACCGCTCGTATGTCGACCAGTGCGCGTGCCCTGCCCTCGATTCACGCCAAGCGCAGCCTTCTCGTGGTGCTTGCGCTGTGCGGAGACGTCCACAACTCAACCCCGGCCCCGAACACGGCTTTCTCTGTACCTAACATACGCGAGAAGCATAGTCCGGTATAAAACTCAAGCACATTCAATCTCCACTTTGCAGACAGTCGGAATTCGATTTCTTTGTATCACTGAAACATGGCTACCACCCGCAGTTTTCGACGGGTGAAGTACTTGATGGCTCACAGTAACCCTGTATACAGACGGGACCGGCACACCACAGCCTGGAGCTCCTTCAAGCGCGGTGGAGGAGTCTTAACAAGCCTGTAAGTAACGAATTACACATTCGAGGCGGCACGAAGAGTGGGAAACTCCTCAATGTGAACTTATCTGGGTCGAAGTTCAGCTGAGATCGACTGCCAAGTCTCCACTAGGCTTACGTCTATCTACCCGCCCGCAACCCTCCGAACGCTCGTGAATGCCTACACGACTCCATACCCTTGGTCAGTCCCAGCATTGCGAAGATGAAGACAGCATAGTTTCTCTGTGGCGATTTCAACCTCCCCTGACTTGACATGGCTGGCTCCTGATAACGACTTAACACTCGTTACGAAGGCTCATCGTCTCCAGCGGAGCTGGCGTTGAAATTATGATCAGCGAGCTCACACCTCAGTCAACGTACGAGTTTTCCCACACGGTTAGAAAATTTTCTGACCTCATTTTCTCGTACAACCCCAAATTGAAAATATCAGTCTGCTGCACAGTCCCGCGTGAGCTCAGATCAACTGCGCTCAAAGTGCTGACATCAATTCCCAAGCCACCTCTCACAAGAAGCAACCAAAAATGATATACTTAACTGGAAAAAAAACTGACATTCCAAAATTTGCGTCCAGCTATTTACAGGCAGCCCCTGGCGTGAAATGGACCTTGCTTCAAGGAGTAAATGCAAAATTTGAAATTTTTTATAGGTTTCTAAACGAGGCCAAACTAAGACTGTCCCAACAAATCAAGGTAAATCGCAAAATACCAAAGTGGTCGATAAAGACTTATCAGCGCGCTAAAGGATAAAAACAGAGCTACAAATCATGGAAATCATCTGGACTACAATGCACAAATTAGAATCCAAGTAAAACGTCCCCCTTCAAATTTTGAAGGCCGTAAAAATATCGCGACTACATTCCAAATTAGACGTCGTCAATAGCGTCTGACCCCAAGTGGACTCTGGGGGTACATTCGAGGCAAAACATAAACTGTTCAACGTTGTCCCCATTGAAATGGAGTTTTGAACGGGCCAGGTAGCCCACGAACGAACGCACCTTGCAGCCAACTCTTTTCCGAACTATTTCAAAACCACATTCCTCCCACCCACACCAACAAAACGAGCCCCTACCGGACCAATTCCTTGATGTATTAAAACGAAACAATCACAACATTTAAAGTCTCCAGCACCGAAGTAGTGACAATACGTCTCTTAAGAACAACAATCTCCCGGCCACAGACAACATACATCCAAACATTCTCCAAGCAATGCAGGTGGTCCCTGATCCAGACACGCTGGCAGACCTTTTCGAACAAATGACCATTGAAAGTGGTGTGGTTTTCCCACAATGCTGGAAGACGGCCCAAGCGTAACCCGGTGCTAAGAAAAGGAAATAAACACAAGGTTGATACTACCGACCTATATCAGCTACTACCTGTGCTTATCGAAAGTGTTTTGAACGTTTAATACTACAAAAGAATCTATAATTCACGTTACAAATTACATAGACACCTGAATCATCATGGATTTTTGGGTCCCGGACCGGCGTTCTGAACCAGTAACTAACCTCACTGTGTACACAAATGCCGTCTCTAAACATTTTAACAATAAAGAACAGTTGACTCCATTTATACTCTTCACTAAGGCGTTTGACCGTGTGGACCATCGACTCCTAATACACAAAGCTACAGGATATGGAATATTGGAAACCTCAAAAACCTACTGACTGCTATCTCAACAACCGAGCTTCAGACTGTAACCATAAATTCGGGCTGCATCAACGGCAGTTCCCGTAACATCAGGGTCCCACAATGCTCGATCTGGTCCCACTTCTTTTCGTCTTGGTACATTATGACTTAACCATCCTGTTTCCAGTTTCTGAAGGCATTATTATACGCTGATGACTAAAGTTGTACAGACAATCAACGAACCAAAATGTGCCTACAACTTCGCCGATGTAGATCGCTTATCAGTATGGTGGCAAGCTCTGGACCTGAACTAATATATCAAAATGGTAACGTTATTACATTCTCCAACAAGAAGCAATGTATTGCACATCATACACGCTCCAGTGGGTCTATCCTAGAAAGGTTTATCATCCTTCCGCGACCTGGAGTGTATTTTCCAGCATCTCTCCTACAACGGCCACATAAACCAATTATCCCCAGAGCCTGCAAACGTCTTGGATTCTTAAAGAGAAAACTGCTTCCGTGATTTAGGAAAGGAGACTGCCTCGTCGTCTCTACCTTGCTATGGTCCGACGCACAAGTCGACTACGCAAGCTCCACCCATCTGGAACCCAACGGAAGGCCACAGACAACACTAGTATGTTAGCGTGTGCAGCAACGATTCATCAGCTATCGTGTATCAAATAAGATGAGTATACCACCGACGTGACTACCACTCATATATCCTTGACAATAACCGTCACAACTTTAGAAGACAGACGCACAATACTGACTTGACTTACTTGTTTAATAAATCATTCACAGTGTGGTCGTATCAAGATCATCAGTGAACTTGTTTTTCCCCGCGTACCCACAAAAATACTCGCAATCGTGACCTTTTCAAAATACACAATTGTAAATTAGATTTGTATAAATTACTCGTGCTTGATCAGGCTTCAGAGAACATACAACTCATAGTTGAGGAAAAAACGAAGACATTACATCACCCTTGAATTAAACTGTCTTAAAACTACAATTTAACAATAATTTAAGATAAGGCTTAATTTGCAATCAAGTAATGGATTAACAACTGCATAACCCAGTTTAGACAACACAGCAGCACACACACTATACAACTACTCACATTCCCATTCCACCGAACACACACACACTAACATTTTCCCAATCGCACTGCAACCCTACACTCACATCATACACCCACATTCACACGTCACAAAACTAGCCATATGTCAAGCAGTAAGTTTACATGGCCTTCCTTATTGTGTAACTGTATTTTATTATTTGTACTACTTTTTTATTATATATTCCAATAATTGTAATTTAGACTTTAAGATATATTATATCACCTTGTGGGGTACAACCCTTGTTGCTGATAAATAATAATAATATATAATAATGATAGTCTTAATAGGCGAGGAGAGAAAAATTCCATCAACATCATCAGCTATACCCTATGCATTGCGTTTTTATACTCCGATTACCCGTGTTCCCCCGCCCCTTCCTCCCCTTACCCTGGCATGTTTTTCTGACTCAGCATGGGCCCCTCCTCCCCCCCTCCCCAAGCGCCCTAGGTTAGAGTGGTGCTTATGAACCTAACGGTTGACGCGTTCTTAATCCAAACAAACCAAACCGCCCAGAGCATTGGCTCCTGCTAATCGTACAAGAAGGCGATGTAAGAGAAAAAGTCCACCCTCGCAACACATTATAAAATAACTCCCCCGAATCTAGAGGCGAGCTCTGTAATCGTCCGTCAGAGAACATCTCCTTCCCTTGAAGACCTCCCAGACGACGAGTGACAATGATCCCAACGATTTATAACGATTAATTAAAAGTGTGGCTCGTTGGTCTTGTTTTTAGCGTACCTGCTTCATGCAGATGTCCGTGTTAATTCCCTTCAACGTCAAAAGTTTTTTTACTTCTCATTGGACTTTGGTCTATCTTCTTGTCTTAGGTTTGTAAACGGTGACTTCGGACCGTCTATCAACGGAAGCAACTAGTAAATTCAGAGTTATTCTGAATCGGCCTTGTTTCATGTCTGCGTTGATTCGCGGTTGTTTCGCACTGTCCATACCCACTGATTGCTATATTTTCCTATTAAGAAAAATTTTAGCTTTGGTTGGTTTGCGCCACATCGTCGATTGCGTCGGGGCCTACAGGGCTGGCTTGGTTGCTTTGATTTAAAGCCCTCCACTGAAAAAATCAGTTATATACTGAGTGGTGACTTCTTAATACACCTTATTTTATTTATTTATTTATTAATGCAAAGACGATGACGACTTGCGACGTGGAGAAACACCCGTTCCTCCCCCTTACCCATGGCTGGCTCCCCATATTCCCCTGGAGTAGAGTGAACGCTTTTTGACCAAATAATTGACGCACGACCTTAACCCTAATAAACCACAAATATTACTCTTTGAAACTGCAAGCGGAGCTCTGGCAGGTGTCGTTGGAGAACCTTTTCCCATTCCCATCCCATTTCCCTTTCATATTCCTTTCCTCCTCCTTATCCCCGAGGCTTAAACGGTCGACGAAATTGAACGACACCCTTTACTCCAACGAATCAAAACTAAAAGTTAACACACCGAAGTAAATTTATTAAGTAACAATATCCAAGCGCCGCAATCAGCCTAGCCGGTTAAGCGACCTAGTTCCTCCAGGTCCGTCATAGTACTTGCCGGAATCTGCGATAATGTAAGCACTGAATTTGACCCCTCCAAATTAATCATACAAATTGTCATCATGACAAGGGAAAATTCTTTTGAAATATTTTCATTCCAAGTGATATTTAACCAAATTTAAATGACAGACAAAGATTTAAATTTGTTACGCCACATAATTTTTCTAATGCTCAGACCTTTGCTCTCATGATATCCCTATATATTTTTTAATATGAACCACATACCGGATCGAGTGACAAGACGTTGTTGACCGTGACTTGATGACCCAACTTTTCCCCCCCTACCAGTGGCTGTTTTCTGACCACATGGTCCTCTCCTCCCCTGTACCCTATGGCTAGAATGCGCTTATGCCTAAACGTTTACGCGTCCCTTTCCACACACAACTCAATTTCTTTACTTCTTACATAGCACAGGCGGCGCAATATGAACCTACTAGGTTTAAAGCACTCAAGTTTTTTCACCGTCCTTTGTGTCATTAGAATATAAGTAGTAGTGTTTTGGCGCAAATACCTGCTTTATATTAATACATGTCTTTTCAATCACCTCCCCGTCATGGTCTGGGGGACTATTTGGTCCTGAATCCCCTTGACTGATCTAAAATCCTCTCGCAACATCAATGAGAAGCATGTCAGAGCAGTATGTTCGAGTATTTTCCTGAACCAACAACTAGAGGGGGAGTTTTCTGGCGATCTCCGTCGGGGAAGCCTCCCCAGACGACCGACGACGACAATGACAACACGACGATGAAATAGACCACCATAGGTCTTTGTTTCTAACAAAGATATTTCTTATGAACACGCTGATCTCGGGCTCCTAGGGAGCTTCCCGCGTCGCGACGTTTGACTTCAATCTAGTTCCCGTGCCAGCTGTCAAGAGTGGAAATACACGCAATGATTTGTTTGGATTTGCGACAAAGCATCTTGGGATGTGTTTTGCAAAAAATAACAAATATCGTGTGTGATGCCGCACAACTGACTAATAAAATTCATACTCCTACGTCTTTACTCTCGTACTAGAGAAGAGGTTTTTTTTTTTTAAGACGGTCCACCTGGAATGTGGGAAGTCCGTGGTTCGATTCCCGGTTTTGGGGCGGACTTTTTTAATTTTCTGAATTGTAGTAAAACTAAAAACAATTACACCCACGGGAGTGTTTTGCCTCCACGATTACCAATCGACAGAAATAGAGAAGATGTGGTATTGTCTAGACTTCGTAATAGGCCACACACGCGCTAAGTCACGGGATATCTCTTAACCCAAGAAAAGGTTTATCTCATCCCATATGTGACACATTGATGTCACCCTTTACCGTACATCATATGCTAGCAGAATGTACCAAATATGATGCCTTCGCATGCAATTTGAATCTCCCCAATCATATGCAAGAACTTATATCATATGATAACGGCGAAAACTTTCTAAATTTCTCATCCATAGTAATCTAGTTAACAAAATTTAATTCACATCATACACATTTTTTTCTTTTCTTTCTTTTAAATTCCATACATAACTTTACCTTTTGCTATTCTTTCATCATCGTCATGTTAATTATTGGTTATTTATACACTTAGAAACCAATCTCATCATCAAACAGACCTGCTTACTCTCTCATTTTACTTCATTACACGAAGGAGGCGCAATATGACTAACCGATTTAAGGCGCCCTAGTTTTCTCGACGTCGTCTAATGGTGTTGCGATATCTGAAAGCGTTGGTGCGACTAAAGTTCGTTGAATCACAAATGAAAAGTCTATTTATGTCAACTTTCTTCTCATACCCCTGCCGTCTGGGCCCGGGGTATGAATTGGCCCTAGCATGCTCTGCTAACCGTAGAAGCGATTCAAGAGAAAAAGTCCTCCTGCGCAGAAGGACATCAGCTAGTATTAGTGGTATATTTTCACTCCGCGAAAATAGAGCGAGCTCTGGCAAGTCGTCGTCCGGGACACCGCCCCATCCCTTACGACCTTTCGGACGACGATGACGTCAATGACACCACGAACGATGACAAAACAATGACGACCGCGAAGTGAGAATCCTCGTTTTCCATCACCTCCCGTAACGGGTTCTGACCAGCATGGACCCCTCCTCCCCATATCCCATAGGTTATAGTGGTGCATTCCCCGACTAACGTTGACGCGTCCTTATCCAAATAAACCAAACCGTGATAGATTGCGGCCAGAGCATGATCTGTAATCGTGAAAGCGATTCAAGCGATAAGTTCATGTCGCAACATCAACTAGTTAGACAGAAGGTTCTAACTTCACGAAACTAGAGACAGCTCTGCAGTCGTCCCGTCGGGATCCTATCCCATCGTTTGAGACGATCCTCCTGACAACAACGACCAATTGACGCCACTACGATGACGAAGACGATGACAACCGCGACGTGAGAACCCACATTCCTCCCTTCCCCGTGGCTGTTTTCTGACCAACACGGGTCCCGGGCCTCCCTAGATCCCCTAGGCTAAGTGGAAGCTTTATGAACTCATTAATGTAGGTCTATGACTTAACGTCGACTTTGCCCATCCATACGCCAAATCAATTTAAAATAGCTTATTCTGAAAAAACACACAATACAACAAACAATAGCATTGGCCTCTCATATTTATTATTCATGTTGTGAATGGTGTTGAAAAACAAATGATATGACATTAGGCCTATTAATTATTTGCAAACAAATGGAGTGATATAATAACAGCCCAAGAAACAACCCATCGTGAAATTATTAACGTTCAATGATACATATCGCGCATAATGACAAAGACGTTGGTATGCGCCCTAGTTTTTCTCACGTCAATTAGAAGATCTTTGTCATAGTGTAAGCCCCGTAGTGACGACTTTGTGATTGTAATGTTCGAATCGGTGCAAACATTAATGAATTCGTTTATGCGTAATGAATGTCTACCGCCCTCGTCCCCCTCTCACAGAATTCTCCTCACAAAGATCGCACAAAAGGTGATATTATACTCACCGAATATGTTTTGTACTTCAAAGAGAATATGACGCATCTGTTTGATTCAATTCCTATGAGCCAAGATTTACAATCTGTTGCTTTCACGATTGAGGAAAGAATGAAATACTATCGTACTGGTAAATACAATACAAAATATTGAAAGGTAATGTATCAGGTATTTTACCAAATATTTTTCAATTGTTGATCGTGATAGAAATTCCTATTCTAATTGAACTCCTTTTGAAGTTCCTATTAAATTTCTGAATCTTAGAACGTCCAGTTCTTGTACAGAAGGAGTATCCTTTTGAATTGAATTTCTTCTGATATTAGAAGCCAGTTTCTGAGCTAGGGAATAGTACAATTTTAAAAGATAAAAATTGAAGCCATGATAATGAAGCGAAGAACACAAGAGAATTGGATTTTTACTATTTTTTGTGGGGCATTGTCCCCTGCTCTTGTTGTCTATTTTATGGTTACCCACACGTAACCAAAACTTGTAGAGAATACAGCCAAACCTTACACACTCAAAAGAATGATATCTAAAAAAGGGCAGCTCATCTACCCTTCCACATTTGCGCATTCTTAATTCTAACGTACATGTCACCATAACAGCATCCTCGAAAAGCTTTGCATAAATAATTTGCGATAGTAATTTTAAACGAAACTAGTTCATCCAAGTTCGTTTTTCATTAATTTAAACGTAATAACAACATGGCAAACTTTTTATTTTGCCAAGCTGTTTCGAGGAATGCTGTTATGGGACACTGTACGTTTATGTAATTAAGAATTCGCACATGTGGAATGGTAGATGAGCTTGCCCTTTTTTTAAATCTCATTTCTTTTGAGTGTGTAAGGTTTGGCTGTATTTCTAACAGTTTTTGTATATGTGTGTGATCTCATTACGTTTTTTCAAGTTCCATTGCAAAATTATATGTTAAAATATAATAATTTTTATCAAAGTTTATTTAATTTCTAGTTTTAAGCAGTAACAATATTAGATGTAAAATATCTAGACCCGGATTCATCGTTACATCTTCCTGGGTTATAGGTTTGGTATACCATGGTAATATGAAAACGTGACCGCGTAATAAAGACTGGACCCCCAGATTCTTGAGGTTCGTGGGAGATGAGTTGAAAACGCATTTTGAAATCGAAGTCGTTTTCGGTTTTCGAAGGAATTTGTGTATTCATTGAACAGTATCGGTGGAAAAAATCAACATGGTTTTGAGTTGAAGAGTATCACGAATCCAAGACACTTTAAAAAGATTTTGCGTATAAATCTTCTTCTGTTTTGGGGAATGGTCGTAAGGGGCTCGAAGCCTCTTTCCCTGGTATTTTTTAGTGCCTGGTTGCGAAGCACCTAACTAAAAATCTGATAGTGTGCCAGACAAATATCTCCGAAAACGTTCTATATTTATTCTAGATGGCAGTGCCTTCATTAACGCGGGCCAATCGAAAGACGAGTTGCATGAAATGATTGATTGTGCAATTATGTAAACAAAACAGATGAAGCAAGCTTCATATTTAGATAGATAATAGATATATAGATATATAGATAGATAGATAGAAATAGATAGATGAGATAGATAGATAGATAGATAGATAGATAGAAAGATAGATAGATAGATAGGATAGATAGATAGATAGATAGATCATATTTTTAATTCCTTAACTATTACAGTTTACACGTATAACTCTTTTCAGAGAAAGTGAATAGTCTACATAATTTATACTTAATATAAAAGTGATAGTAATTTATAATGATATACACATGTTAGAAAGAAAGAATATTGAATTATAAATGCCTAAAATGATATTGATATGGATATTGAATATTGATATGTCTGTGATTTGATAATATTGATATAGATATGAAATCATATGATGCATTCATTATTGATTAATTGGATTAATAATAGAAACCAGACATTGTTTTATGTTAAAGTAGATTAGATTCAAAACATAGCATGCACTACTATAAGTAAGGAACTCATATATAGCTAAAGAAGTTAGATATAAAGCAATTTTGAGTGGTGATATTGTGATAATAATTTGCTGATGGCACGAACAGCAATGATGTACAGGAGAATTTGTCTAGTATATATATGATGTTCGATTGATTGCTTAGTGTTTTATGGTAAAGTAGAGTAGATGCAAATATGCCTACTATATTAAGAATTCTTAGATAAGAAAAATTGGATATAAAGCAATTAATTGATATGATGATTGTGATAAGAATTGCTAATTGCACAGAGAACAGCAATGATGGTTACAGTAGAACGTGTCTATAATATATATTATATATATATCTATATTATATATATTATATATATATATATGTGTGTGTGATTGATTGGAATTGTTTAGTGTTTTATTTTAAAGTAAATCGATGCAAAATAATAGATGCCCTACTAATGAAGAAATTCGATAGAAAAAGAACAGTTGGATATAGAAGCAATATTGATGTGATATTGTGATGAGAATTGCTGATGGCACAGAAAACAAGCGAATTGAGGATGTACCGCAGATAATGTGTCTTATATACCCTGCACAATCCAAGAAAGCGTGTAAGCACATATTTATATAGAAGTTTGTTACATCCTTCGGCTATCGGGAACATTTGAAATTTTAAATTACAGTGCTGTTTGTGGTTATACTGCTCGATAATTTGTAAATATTATTAATGAAAAAATGAATTAACTGCAAATATTTGACATGGAGAGGAGTCGTTGAATGGAGTAAAAGCTGTTTTGCTATAAGCATATGATTTCAACTTATGTTTAAAGGAAACAGGGTTGGAGAGGGTTTTGATGTGGGGGGTCAGGGAGCTATTGTAGAGGGTGGAAGATAGAATATTCAAGGCTTGTGCGAAAAGAGGCGCTATTGTGGGAGGGCCTTTGTATGTGAAGGTTGGCTCTAGTGGTTTATGGAGTTCACAGAAGCATTTTAGATTGAATAGGTTACGTTGGTGTGGAACGAATAATGCGGCTGATTGGGATAAGGGTACATGCCGAGAGTAAGAATGCCAAGTTCTTGAAAATTCTCGTACATTAGTGTCTTCTGGAGAACACCAGCTTATGATACGAACTGCGCGTCTCTTTTGGAGAATGAATATTCTGTTCGCTGGGGGGCAGCTCCCCCAAAATTAGCAGGCCATATGATAGTGACGAGTGAATGGTGTGCAAAGTAAACTAACAAGTAGGATGGTGGGGTGAAACTATTTGTTTGAGCTTTCTGATTGAGTAGCAGCAGATAATATGTTGCTGGCAACGTGGTTTTCATGGATGGACCTCTAGATTATCATTATTGGCAGGCCTAGGACTTTGACTGTGTGAGCGCGGGGGATAGTATCAGAGGCAAGACGAACAAGGGGACTGGGCAGTAAGGTATCTTATAAGGTGTGTGAAAGTATAGATAACAGTTTTAGAGCGTGAGCCCAATGGTGAGGTGTTTTGCCGAGGGGGGGGGGGGGGGGGGGGAGGCACTATGATGACTTTAACGTAACTTGATTGTTAGTTAGGGGGCAGGTCCTGAATGGGTTGGAGTTTGGGTAGTGTTCAGCAGTTGGTGCTGGAGTGCCATCAGCATATTGGGGTTGAGAGTGCCCTCTTTTAATTAGGCGGACTGGTCGTTGACATAAAGGATAATAGGCTAATGGTCCCAGAATTGATCGCCTGGTGAACCCCGCTCAGACTATTGGCAGAGTTTAGAGCGGGTTGTGGTGACGATTGGACTATTAGATGTTTGGAGTTTCCACTACTTGGGTAGCGGCCAGGACAAAAAGAGGGAAATCCAATCAAGAGCTACTCCCACGGATACGCGTAAGAATTAGTTTGTCGAGAAGATTTTGTGATCAAATGGTGTCGAAAGCCTTGGTCATGTCGTAGAATCAATCCTACAGAGCGTGGTCCGCCTTTGTCCGAGAGCAGAATGGGGGGACAGAAAACTTAGATGATGCACTGGTGGTGGATTGTTTTTCAGAAACCGTGTTGACTAGGGGAGATAATGTTGTGTGATTTAGAAATGATATTAGCCGATCGTGCATTATATATTCATAATATTTTGGAAAAAGATGAAAGGAGGGAGATTGGAACCGATAGTTTTGTCATTTCAGATTTTAACCTTTGTGTTTATAAATGGTCACTATTTTTGCTGGCCTTTACTTTGATACGAAGATGCCTTCAGAGAAGGGTATCGGTTAATATGTTGGCAGTGGCCAGAGAGAAAGTCCGTACACTTTGGATGAAGAAGCCTGGCAACTCATCTAGTCCATATATAGTGGTTTGGAACCAAATTTCCTAATTACCATAGCTACTTCAAGAGGAGTGGTAGGATAAGAAAGATGGTCATGGGCCTAACGGAGGTGGCAAGGGTTTACGAGGGAGGGGATATTGATTGGCACATTGGTTTTACCAATATTACATGCGTTGATGAAGATCTCATTAAAAAGTTCGCATTTGAGAAGATGCATCTGATATAACTTCACCATTAATGGTTATGTTAGGTCGCATTTGGGTTTTAGAGGCAGTGGTCTGTGATTTGATCATGACCAAATTGCTTTTTGAGGTTTCCTAGATCAGAGATTTTGGAGTCATTTAGTGATTTAGCTTGCGTATTTTTTAGCATTAGACTTTTTTAAGTCACGATAATTGTTTCTTTATAGTATTGGGTTGTTCGAAGACTTCAGTTTAGAATGGAGGGATCTCAAGGTCTGGCCTTCACACATCGCGTCGTGCGAGATCCGGGGTTTGACTTAGGTTAGTATGAGGAACAAACTTTTTACGAAATGATTTGTTAAAATGACATAGGAATGTGAATGGAAATCTTGAAGGATTCGTCCACATTTCCAGGAATGGACCAAGCGACTCTGCCAATTTTCAGTACTTAGCATTGCTCTGAAAGTTGGCTGTAGTATTTTTGGTATTGAAAAAAAACGTTTCATTATTTAATTTTGGAGGAAGGTTTATTGTTTAGAGCGGGAACTGTTGAGCATGAAGATGTGGATCAGACAGACCTGTGTCTGTTGAGCTTGCCGAGACTCATTGGGTCAATAGTGTGTGAAGATGTTGTCAATAAGGGAACAACTTGTAATAATGTGACGCGCGGGTTGGTGTGACAATGGTCTCACTTGATATTAAATGAGTGAACTAAATCGAGCGGAGTTTCGATTTAGCTTGGGGATTGTTTTAGAAAGTCTACATTATTGATCACTACATAAAATGAGTATCTGCTGTTGGAAATTTTCTTGGTGATAAGATGATACCTCGTCTAGCTTTGGAGAGAAATATATTTAGTCGCCTATCAGTAGATCGGTAAACGGTTAGAATAATGAGTTCAGCATGTTCATATGGTGCCAGGAACCTGCGGCACAATTCAAAACTTTCTCAATGCAGTATGATTTGACCTCAGGAATAGGTAATCAAGTTAAAATGAGGTTTATGGCGGTGAGGGATTGCACTACCTTCATGAATGAACGTGTGGATCGACAGAAAAAATCTACATTTACATAGTTTGAAATACAGAAAGGAAGTAGTTTCATGAAGAGTGAGCCAATGTTTTGCTCGAGGCAGAATATATCGTGAGATATACGCTTAGTTAGTAATTCGATTCTTCAATTTTGTTACGGACGAAGCAGACATTTAGAATGCAATTATTAGAACTAAAGGTTTGCTGGCATGGGAGTTTAGGGGGAAGGAAGAGAGTGATTTCTGTTAGGGAGGAGCATTTGGAGGAGGCAACTTCAGCCTTAAGGTCTTCGGTTGGTCAGTACTTATTGTAAATGGCGTGTATAAAATCTGTGTGTCCTAGCAATGTGAGTGATTTCTTATCTGTGATTTTTATCATGTACGTTCAGGGCATTATGGTTTGTGAGTCATCTAGTCAACCTAGGTGTTTAAGGGGGGGCTTAAGGGCTTATTATTTATTTTTCTTGAATTGTACAGGTAAGAAATTTCTACTAACTCTCTAGTTGACCAACAATTTTTTAGTGTTATTGCCTATACCTTCACTTATCATCAATTCACGTAGTTGCTGGTAGTACATGTGCTCAGGGTCCTTAGCATCTTGCACATCATTCTAGCTGTTCGACTTCGAATTGCCATAGTGTGAGAACGACCTCCCGACACTCACCACTCTGAAACATCTCACGTCACGATTTGACTTCGAGGGCAGGGACGATAGTTGCGCTTCAGCAGTGTGGGTAATCGTCCACCAAGACTCAGATTTGACTCCGAAGGCAGGGCAAATGTTGCGCTCCAGCATTGGGGAATCCAAATCCGTCCCCAACAAAGACTCGAGCATTCTGCATCTCCTCACAGTCACGCTCCTGACTCGGGGCAGGAACAATCGTTGCACTTAGCATTTGGCAATCATCTACCCGAGACTCGAGGTGGTCTCCACGGGCAGGGACGATGTTGCGTTCTGCAGCAGTTTCGGGGAATCATCATCATCAAGAAAAAAAAAAACGAAGACTTGAGCTAGCTCCGAGGGCACGGACGATAATTGCGCTTCCCAGTTGGTGAATCTTTATCCACAGAAACTCGAGCAGTCTCCGAAGGGCAAGCACATGTTGAGCTTCAGCAGTTGGGAATCACATCACAGAGACTCTAGCTGGACTCCGAGAAACAGGGACGATTGTTGCGATCCGCAGTTGGGAATTTATCCGTCCGATATTCGTGCTGGCTCTGAGGGCAGGGACGATATTTGCACGTCCCAGATTTAGGGTTCTCTTGTTTGAGGATTGTTTTCGGGTACTGATGATGACTTGTGTAAGACGATCTCATCGAAATTTTGATCACATCTTGTTAGTCTGGGTTGATCAATGCACCGATTGTGTTTGGTGCCGATGATATTACTCATTGATCTCAATTTAGCATTTGATTTATTTTTACATTGCCCCGAGTTGTTTTGGGTGAAGGCCTCCTTTGGAATGGCAGTTGGCCAAATATCCACTGTATTTGTATCAACAACCAAAGTATCAAATGTCTTGCACGCCATTTATGTTGGCATTGACTTCATCGACAGTGGGAATTCGGGGACAGCTGATTATACTCGGCGATATAATGCCTGTGTATGCTATAGACGACCATGGTATGTTTTCTTGGCATGTCCAATTAACATGATAAACGTCCATCCATTAAATTGAAGGGATCTTTAACATTTTAACCTGAATTAGTGCCATTTTGAATTATCAAGAGTGCCCACTGCATTTCTCGTTTGCTGGAGGTCTGATCTTCTATTGTTTTCTTTTAATTGACATGCTGGATTCCAGGATGATTTTTGCAAACAATAATCCTTTTTTTGCTTTAGTACTGAACTCCGCTGAACATAGAATCGCTAAGTACTAGTTTCCACCAGATGTTGGGCTCAAGGGGTGTAATTAGTGCGTCCTTTATTGAGTTAATTGGTGTAGGTATGCTAGGATCAGGATTCTTGTTTGATTAGGGAATCTTGTTTTGAATTGCGGCATTGTTGGAGTTCTAGTTTCATTGTGAGGAAGCGTGGGAAAGTCATTTCCTAGATTTTGAGAAGCAGTTCCAATCTGTTTTTGATCACATTCCAGTAGACTGTTTTTGAATGCTATTAGAGTAGACAAATTCCTGGAGTTCGGCATGGACTGTTTTTGTATGTTGTTGACTCTGAACAGATCTTAGAAGAGAGGCCAATAGTTCGGCGGCTATTCACTGGTCCCTCATTTATCTGCCTAGAAGCCTGTGTAGTGTAAGGCTTGAGGATCGGCTGTGTTTTTGAGATTGGAACTGA
Organism: Sweltsa coloradensis; assembly: GCA_024449915.1. Lineage (NCBI taxonomy): Eukaryota > Metazoa > Arthropoda > Insecta > Plecoptera > Chloroperlidae > Sweltsa > Sweltsa coloradensis. The sequence continues at coordinate 15,722 of JAMZAV010003941.1, read as the reverse complement.
CAATAGGCATAGACTTACTATCAGGCCCAAGGCTTTTCAGAGGGGCCCTGCGTGGCTATGCTTACATTGGCAGTTGATTGTATTTAGCTTTCTCTTTCTTAGAATTTGTAGATAGTGTGAAAGCCTACCTTTTGTTTCAGATCAAATTTGGCTGGCATGTTTGTTGTCAAAACTCCTGATACGAAAATTGTTTCCCCATTGCCCTTTCAGTGTCAACGTCCGAACAGGAGCACCTCAATAACTTTTTGTTATAAAACCTCGTGGCAACTTCATCATGTGTATTGGATCAAGCACCAGCAAATTTAAAAAGCTTATTCAGTTGTCAAAAATAAAACAAATTAATCAAAACAAAATATGCAATGCTCATGTTGGGATTTCGTTGCTACCGGAAAATATTCGACACCGTTTGCTTCGACATTGTTTTTTTGTGTGTATTGGTGTGGCAAACCACCATAGGCAGAACAATGTTTGTGCTGGCCCTAGGTTGGCTAAGAAATGCCTAGGGCCTGTGTCAAACATGTTAATTAAGTTACTTTTTATCTAGTCCTATAGCCTAATGGAACTTATGACCTACACTTTTGCCTATAGATAATTTTCTACATCTGGGCCTAGGCAGGGCGGTTTCTGATTTGTTTTATGAGAGTATAATGACAAACTTTCTCGTTTCACACATAGAAAGCAAAATTTAAAATGTCCGCAGTTGTTAAACGTATCGCACTTTCCTCGCCTAAACTCTGCTTATACCGTCCAACAGTGTCAAGGTAACTATGGGTTACTTGTTGATTGTATGCCTAGTGTTTAAGGCTTATTTGTAAAACCCTTATTTGGAAGCCCTTCCAACGAACTTTTCAATTTTTTTTTTCAAAAGAGACTATATTTCTATAACCTTAATATATTGTCCATGTAAAATATCAACATTGTATCCCACCCGTCTGTCAAATCGCGGGGCCGACGTATTAGAATGTTAGCAGTAGTAGTAGTAGAAGTAGCTAACATCCTTAAAGTGATTTTTGAGCATGTTTCAAGCCATTTTTTCACCAAGAAGGAATGGTCGTACCCCATAATATTGGCATGTGTTGTCGGTAGCCATAAAATCCCCTCGATGTCTAGTTTTCAAGTTCACATCACGTGTTACATGACGGCTGGTAACACGTCGAAATCACCCCAACTCTTGCTTTGGTGTATGAAGAGTGCTATTGAGTGTGTAGCGCACCGCGGCTTGGCTGCGGCGCCCTAACGGGCACCTATATAAACAAATAATTTTAGCTTGCACCGTTTGACGGGTCGATACGTAATAGGTAATTTACGATAATCGGAAGAACTTCCAGGGCAAATAATATACAAGAAAGTTTCTAGGACACTGTTTTGTTTCCATACGTCTAACATGGGAATACGGGAGGACGCTCTAATTTAAAATATAAGCGATAATTGGATGAAGCCGAAGCAAAGACTGGGTGGGTCAAAATTTCACCGACCCCCAAAAAAAATTTTTAGCTCGGGTTGTTTTTTTTTTTTTTTTTTTTTTTTTTTTTCGTTTTTTTCCTTACTGTTTGTTCGCTCGTCTACCGGGCAAACCGGTATAATGCTATCTTGATGAGAATTTGACACGACCTTCGTTTTCTCTGACTTAGGTACTTTCTACATTTTTGGGTACAATCTAAGAAATATTTGTCATGAATATCGTACTTTTACGGATTTTTTTTTCGATTTTTAGTGGCGATATTTTTCGTGCCATTTGGGCCAATTCTGACTAAACGAGGTGGGGGGGCTTTAACGTTCAATATTTCACTATGGACATTAAGGTATGGTGATGTATTTCTTTCTGAAAGAAAAAGTTGAAAAAAGTTGCCAGAAATCGGAGAAATCAAAGCTTTTAATATACGTTTTCTTTTGACGTTTTGTGCGATATTTTTCGTGGCCATTTGGGCCAATTCTACCAAAAACGGGTGGGGCCTACACGTTCAATATTATACATGGACATTAAGTTATGTTTATGTCAGTACGCTTTTTGAAAGAAAAAAGTGTAAAAATTTCTGCCAGATCCATAGAAATAAAGCTTTTCAAAATACATGTTTTTTTACGTAATAAACCAATTGACAAGAAACAAAAGAGAAACTTGCCAACATTTCACCTACAATGCGTAGCAGCAAGAACAAAGCACTTGCAAAAGTTAAAGGATATCCCCCCAACTAAGAACCTAAAAGCTCAATGCCACAACCGCGTCGGGGACTTGGTCAGCGTTTTCCTAGTTTACACAAAACCATACATAGTAACCCACAACTTATATATTAATGGGACATGATTTTTATTGGTACAAGAAGTTTAATTTTATTCATTATTTTTGACGCCGACATAAATGTCAAAAAGAATCTGCTCCTTAGGTATTGTTTGTTGTTTAGGATCGTAATGTAGTTAGGCGTTTTCTCATGGACAAGTGCCATTAATTATTTACATAAGCGCATCACGCATACGTGAATTAATACATTTTTTGAATAATCTTATGACTTTGGTGGAGGGTTCGTGGGTTATGACAGCCGTGGGATTGTCCCGCACACAATACTAGTGCTCGAGTGGCGTATTACGATTTACAACAGGTACGGTTGACGGCGCCCTAGTGTCTCACGTCGTCGCGTTCGCATGCTCTCTCCAACTATCTGGAGTATTAGTGGTACTTCCCAAAAACTAAGAGGTGGCTCTAGCAGATCGTCTTCGGGGACACTTTCCTTTCCTTGTAAACCCCCCGACGACCATGACAATGACACAACAAACAATGACAATGAACAAAACGATTACTACTGCGACTTGATAACCCCCCCTTAGCCTCCCCTCCCGTGGCTGGTTCTGACGCGATGGCTCCTCCCCCCATATTGCCTATGCTCGAGTGTGCAATTATCCCTAGCGGTTGTATACGCGCATTAATACTCCAATAAACAAAAAAAATCCGGGGTAGAATTGCCCGAAGCAGGCTCCTGCTAATCTTAAAAGGCGATTAAGAGAAAATAACCAACGGACAGACTCAGCTATTGAGCGATTATATTACCAGAGGCGCGTACCAAGGCGGAGCTCTGTCAACCGTCTGAGGGACAGCCTCCCCCTTCCTTTTACGACCTCCCGACGACGATGACATGACATACGAACAGATGACTAAAGACGAGACGACCGCGACGTGAGAAACCCCCCTTCCTCCTAGTAAGTCCTTAGGCTAGATTGTCCATCATGACCTAACGGTTGACGCGTCATTAATCTAAAACAAACCAAAAAACCTTTTTGTACACATGTATCCTTCTTGTTATTCTGTGTAGTAACATCACTTGATAAATGAATACTAACAATTCCATCCACCTACTGGAGTTTCCCGACAAACCAATCAAAACAATAAATACTCTTCACTTACTCGCTATTGATGAAAACAATTATAATACAAAATATCGTTGTTTAGAGACCCTGTCTATTATTAAGTTAGGAACTACTATTTAATGTGTGTAATGTGTTGTGTGTTGCTTTCCAGAGCCATGTGGAGTATTAATCTAGAATGTGATAAAACAGAATAAGAAAACAATGAATACATCATAATTAGTCATATCGCTGAGCAAGGATTTGAGATTTTAGATTTTTTAACTTACCTCCCAATGGTCAGAGTTTATCACAAGTGTGATTGAATTATACATTTTTTTTAAATAATATAAAAGTCCCTGGGCCCTGTAAAATCACGGCCTCTAGTAATAATGTAAAAAACCGGTAGGATCTTAGACTTCCCGTCAACAAGGCTGTGGGACCATTGTTTGAAACATTTGGCACTTGTTTATGTTTTATTTCTTCTTGACGAGAAAGTTGGCGTCGTCTGGTTTGAATGAAGCTTTTGCAACAAGAATGGATAAATCTGACATCTTCGGTAGTATTACAATAATGATGTATATTATCAATCACTACGGAAATACTGAGCCAACAAGTACGGTTGTCTCTGGGGGTTCCGTTTAGATCGGAAGAAAGTATTTGGTCGTTGTACATTGCATTGTCTTGTGTGCCATTCAGAACATTCATAGTGGGGTCTGAGGTTAACGTGCTTCTGCTATTCGCTGGAGAACAATGCTGTGGCGATTCAACTTAACCTACAGTAGGCTACCCGCCTGGGCTGGTTTCTGCCCCATAGGGCTAGGCCTACATAGCGCCGTCTTGGACCCGGCATGGGGTACAACTTAGCAAATTAAACACAGGCAATGGATCTTGCCCTAGAAAGGTCAAGAAAAGGATATGAAAATTCATCTCGCAAACATCGCAGTGAACGAGGGAATGACTCCCCGAACTAAGGGCAGCTCCGGCCGGCACCTTGAGAACTGAAACCTCTATTCCTCACCATACCTTGCTGGTTCTGATCAGCATGAGACCTTTCCTGTCCAATCTCTGTGCCCTGGTGCCCTTTCTGACTCATGCGATCTTCGTCGGGAACTTTCCCTTTTCCTTTGACTATCCTCTACCCAGCTGTCTAGGCCCGGGTAGAATTTTGGCCCAAGCCTGGCTCTGCTAACGTATAAAGGCGACTCGTTAAAAAAGTCCTCTCGCAAACCGCACTAGTATAGGTAGTTTTTACTCCCCTAACAATAAGGCGAGCTCTCTGGTCAATCTTCGCGGGGATCTTGCCCCTTTCCTTGACGACCCCTCGACTACGAAGGCGAACAATGACAACACGACGTGAAAACTTCCTTCCTCCCCTCACCCGTGGCTAGTTTCTGACCAGCATGGGCCCCACCTCCTAATATCCGTTAGCTTGAGTGGTGTCATTATTACCTGACGGTTTGACTGTTTCTTTATCCAAATAACCAAAGAACACTTTTGCAAACATCAGCTGAGTAATATCGAGTTTTTACTCCCGCGAAAATAGAGGCAGCGCGCATAGCGTCGTTGGGGAACACTCCACCCTGCCCTTGAACGACCCTCCACAAAACGACTACACATACGACGATGCAAGGACGATGACGACCGCGACGTGAGAACCCCCTTTCCTCCCCCTGCCCAAGTTTTGTTTTTTGAACAGCATGGACTTTCTCTCCATAATCCCCGAGCTAATCGGCGCTTCAATCGCTACAATTGACTCGCTTAATTCACAAAACTTAAAAATAGAATGAACCCAAACATATATATTTATTTTATAAATATTGTATTTTGACTTCTACTCTATCATCTTCCATTTGTTGTTAATATAAATTTACGTACAAGTATATTATCATCACAACAAACGACTTTATTTACCAACATATCCAGGCGGCGCACTAAACCTACCCGGTTGAAAGCGCCCTAGTTTCTCACGTCGTCGTTTAATTAAAGGCCGACTTAGCCGCGTCTTCAGCCGGTTTTGTCCTCCCACATCCACCCACACCAGTGTTCTCATATCGACGACTATACGATGACGCGCACCTTGACACAATAACACAAAAGCTTAGTTAAAAATATAATTTTTTTGGTAACCAGTTCCAAAGGATCTTTGTAAAGATGGGAGAAATAGTACCCATTAATGCATGTAGAATATACGTGATTATGTGTGGCCTAGCATGGCCGCTAACGTCAAAGGCGATTCTGAGAAGTCCACCTCCAACATCAACTATATAGAGTCTTCCCACCGTTCATAGAACTGATTTTTCAGGGGGGGAGCTGTAGCGCCGACACCATCGCCTGCGAAAAACGACCAAATGGAAACCCGACATGGTTTTTATGATATGAAACACCGGGAGAATCAGCTGACACATCCCCCGAGGACCGCCCAGAATCCAACAGACTGAATTATAGCACAACCTTAGAGTTTTTTTTTTGTGCTTCGTTTTCTAGGACGGCTCAAAGCCACCAGTTTACAAATTCCTAAGAAGAATAATTGAGGAACTCAGTGAAAATCATTAGTTAAAATCGTTCTGCCTCTTGCTGCAATCGAACCCTGGGCCTTCTGCATTGAAGCAGAGACCTAACCACAAGACCACTTGAAACTCACTCACACAACGAACGACCACCCAATGTGGACCTAACGGTTGTGACGCGCCCTTTAATCCAATTACTGTAAATTAACTCATCACACTCTCTCAGCTGACGCCATATTTTATATTTTTTTATCTATTCTACTATTGTATTATCGATGGTAAATGATTGCGTAATATCACGGGATATCAAGAACTGTGTTTTATTATCTTCCTGCTACAAGATGCATGGGTGGGCTCCTTGTCCAAGCAGTTTCGTACTCCAATTACTGGCGGACCTATGATCTAGTTTTCAACACCGGTCATATGTGGGCGGAGACGCATATGTGTGCACGGTCTAAATTTCTCGTTCGTGGTAATTTGTTTATTTAAATTGAACAACGTAAAAATCATTACTCATTTATCATAAATCCTATATATAATTTTGAGATAACTATCATCTTCACATCCATGTTTCTGTTTATTTTTAAATTTTAAAACAGAATGCACATTCAACAAGCTTATTAATAAATTAACACACATTCACGGGAGGCCCATAATGCTAACGGCTAAAGCGCCCTAGTTGATCACAGTCGTTGTCAGTAGCACGATTCCCAATAGTTTTACAACGAACCTCACAATTGATTGTCCTATTTTTTCTTCTGGTTTATTTGTCTGCAGCGAATTCATTGGGAATTGCTTTTAGCTTACCGAGGAGGTTAATAAAACAACACATAGTTTTAATTACCCCCCGTCTAATCCCGGGGTAGAATAGGGCCCAGAGCATGCTCTTGGCTAATCGTACAAGGCGATTCAGGAGAGAAGTCCACCTCGCAAACTCAGCCAGTGTTGGGTAGTATCTACTCCCCGAAACTAGTAGCAGCTCAGGCATCGTCTCGGGACTCCTTCCCTTTCCTTGACGACCTCTCCCGACGACAACAATTAGCAGCACGACGATGACGAGACGATGACTACCGCACGTTAGAACCCTCCTTTCTCCCCTTAGCCGTGGCTGGTTCCTGTGCGAGCATGGGCCTCTCCTCTCTCAATCGCCCTGGGGGGGGGGCTGAGAGGGGTGTTATGACAGAACGGTTGACGCGTCCCCAGCCAAGTAGATTCAACGAGAAATCAATACGTTTCATCAACTCATTTCATATTAACAACATATCACAGGGGGCCGCATATGGCTTAACTTACAAAGACGGTGACGAGCGTGATGTCAACCCCTTTCTCTTTCTTCTATCATATGAACACTTCGACAATAAAAAACGCTTTTTCAGTTAATTTTACAATAATTAACTTATATTTAAAATAATTATTTTAATAATAACTATAAAATAACATAACCGTTTAATCATATTTCATTATATCATTTAATACGTAAGAAACTTATTATGTCCAGGTCCGTGCATTTTGAACCTCCCGGTTGAAGTACCCTAGTTTCTCACGTCGTGGTAAGTAAATATTAATAATAATTGTATTTTAGGAGTCCTACCCCACTTCAGTTTAATAACTGATTTTCGTGGGAACGTTATCAAAGCGACCAAGCCAACCCTGTAAGCCCACAAACGCAATCGCTTACTTCATTTTGTTTGGAAATTATGATTGTTCACAAAAGTCCCTCTTGAAAACTCGGACAACATGTCGTCCTTTGCTAATGGAATGTGGGTTAATTTGGGCAAAGGTTGACCTATCTCACTAGAAAGGGTCTTGGAGAGAACGATCCGAATATTCATGAGAGAACAGCAGCAGCGTACTTCTAACCCACTCAAAGGTCAAAGGTCAATATTCCCTATTTTAAACTTTAATTTACTCATTGTTGGGATTTTTTTTTCTTTTTTCTTTTAAAGATTTTAGAATCAGATAATTGTTAATATCATGAATTAGTAAAATTTAATATTTGAACCATTTGTGACCTCAAATTAGGTCACAATGACAATTTTGTTCAATATTGCATTTTCTTCTACATTTTTGGTGACGTTTCATATTCACCATCCATTTTTATATCACATGCGATAGTGAACACACAATGTATTCGGGTGTTAGATTTAATTAAAGCATGGCCATGTCATTGTCAGTCGTGGAGGTCAAATATTGTCATGTATTAGGTAAGGTCCTAACATCTGTTCTATCTCACCGGGAAATTTCACAATCATGCATGACGTCAATTACACTTACTACCCCATAGTCATGGCTGAGAATCGAACAACTCTCTATCTTTCTTGTCGTGTAAGACTGTTGGTTATGTTTTGTTTGTCATGATTGTTTCCTATTCGGTTCGTTTTCTCCTTCAACGGTCTGCAATATCATTTTTAGTTGCAAGTGGTTCTTCTTTTCTGTACTTAATCTTTTTCCGATTTAGTTTGTCGTTCGAGGGGCCTTTGATGATTTTATTTGAAAATCTTCTGCTTGAGCCTCTCTAGTATCGATACTCTTCTCAAGCGTGATCTGCATCAGCTATTCTGTGTATTATTGTACGCTACTGATCGGTCTCGGCTGGATGATTACGTATAATTAGAATTAGAACACTTAGGACTAGGCTGTCATGTCATACTGTTTCCAACTGTCCCGAGTTCAATCCCCGTGGAGACGTTTTTTAATTTATGTCCTATGATACCACATACAGCTTTCATTTTCCAACAGCAAGATAACCTCATTTATTTAAATTTCATGAAACATTGCAAGTTTATAATTTTTTTGCTCCTTTATAGTTACCTTTCCAACGGTACTTTAGATTGTCTTTAATTACCCTAGAAAATATAATAGTTACAAAGTTGTTTTCGGCGCTCATTTGTTTTTTGTTGCGGACGGTACCTGTATCCAATGTTAAAGTAGTTTCATAACGATAGATTGGATCCAATACATAATCCTTTCATCATTATTGTGCTCGACGAATGTGATTAAAACATCAAGATCATATAGTCGATGCATATAGGTCATTCCACATTCGGCGCTTCAATGCATTTATCCGGATATATTTGTCGAACATACATGTGGAACTTATTTAATACCATCAAAGAGATATGCGAGGAGAACATGCCAACATATTCAAAAACCTTTTGGTCATGTAATATATCATCGCCATAAATCCATACGATACGATTGTGGTAATTAATTTAAGTTTTAAAACCTCAGTTATATTTAAGTTCCTGAAATTGAAGTTTATATTTTTTTGGCTCCTTATCAGTTCCTTTCCAACGGTCACCTTTGAGATTGGGTCTGTTATTACCCTAGAAAATATAATAGTTACAAAGTGTTTTCGCGGCTCATTTTGTTTGTTTTGGCTACGGGTACCTTATCAAATTGTTAAGTAGTTCGTACGAATGCGTTGATACCAATACATAATCCTTTCATCAATTTGTGCCTCACGTAAGGTGATTTTACAACACAGATCAATGGAGTCGATGCATATCTTTCATTCACAATGATCGTCGCTTAATACATGATTCGGGGATTATATTTGTCGTAACTAAAAGTGGAAGCACTTTTGAATACATAGAAGAGATATGCTACGATAACATCAAACATAATTCAAAACTCGTTTTTGGTCATGTAGATATATCACCATGATCCATAACTATGACGGATTGTGTAATTAAGTTTTTAAGTTTTTTGTAACATAACCTCAGTAATCTTAAAGTTTTAACACAGATGTAACATATAGTTTTTGCATCTTGTTATTACCTTTTTAACGGTATACTGAAATTAAAAAATCGATAATATACTTTAAATGATAGGCGCGTCAAAAAGTTCATTGGCCGGCGGCCATCTATGTTTTTTTGTCATGGAAGGGCTTTAATAAAAATACGAAATTTTCCGCTCATCAAAATATGGTATCACGGTTCATCGATCGATTGATCCCAAACCATAGTTTTTCTCCTATTGTGCTTTGAATAACATCGTTAAATTACCAAAACTCAAAACAACATACCTCACATATAAACTTGTGGAAATTGTTGGTAGCTCAGTTATGTTTTTTTTATTCCTTTTCACGGTTCCTTTACGAATTAAAATTGGCGCATCCTTTCCAAGATATTTTAAGTTAAAGATGTTTCATAATAAAAATATTACATTTTTATTTTAGCTGCAACAGCTATTGCTATACATTTCATATTTCACATATAACACACATTTCTATTCACTTACTTAAATAGGCCTACTAGATATCAGTACAAATTTTGATTTCTATATAGTCGGAGCCTTATCCAAAAATAATATCATATCCCTTCTAAAATAATATAGAATTATATTATAAGATTCTATTATATAAATAACATTTGCTGAGACTGAGCTCTATTCAGAAATAATTTCTCTTGAAACTAACGACTTATATTGAATTAATAACTACAGCAGGAGTTATTAATTCCCTACTAACTGAATCAAAATTGACTTTACTAGCTTTTTCTTATTGCAACCTTCAAATAGTCCTGACCGTTCTAGCGTATCTGGCTAGGTTCGTGAACTGATCTAATTGTTTTTAATTTCAATCCTCAGTAATTTGCAACAGTAATGATGGATCTTAAATAAATCACATTGCTTGCTATTTGTTCTTTAAAGGGGCTAAATAACGCCAGCAATTTTTTTTACTACGTATCTACAGCACAATACTAGATTATGACCGTTTAAAATTTTCTGGTAACTGGATTAACACAATTTTTCCATTTTTTGATCCAGAAATTGGCGAAATTGGTGTTTTGAAAATTTCCTAAATGCGGCTTCAACCTGCTTCTTTTTGTCCACATAGATACTAAGCATAGATACCAATTTAAATGCCTCCTTTATACATCGGGGTTCTTGAACTGTGTCCAATCCCTCAAACACGCAAAAATATGCATTCCAAAATCACACCCATACATCTCTTGTATCAGCTATTTTGACCGAACAACTTGCCAATTACAAACAAAATATACGAAGTAATTTATACGAAGAGGCTTTAGAGTACGTCATATGGCGCAATATTTTTTTAGATCAATCCTCCAAGGTCACGGGGCATAAGATCTCCCCCACGTATTTCTAATGGATGATTTTAGCCGATTGGGAACTAGCTCGAAATGTCTGTTTGATAACTTTTTGGAGTCCTGGTGGCCCCATACATTTTTCTGTTTAATGCTAAATTCATTACTAGTTAGCCTGAATGAAATATTTTTTGAGTTTAGGCGGTTAATACCCCCTTTAACATTAAATCCTTGGAAGATTGTTCAGCATTGCCGTTATTGAACATAACGATTGACATTTATATAGTTCGCATCTCTATTTTTGTAATTTCTGAGTCTATGTCATAGCCTGTTAAAAAGCTTGATGAAGTTGGTTGAACATAATCGAAATGTGGTTGAACAATTGTCTTATAAATTAACATTTTAGACCATGCGACAGATGATGACCAATTCTACTTATATAACCTACCTTCTTACTCATGTTTGCCTACAATGTATTAATATTGATTTTGAACGATAACTTATTATCTAAGATTATCCCCATATTTAAATTCTTCAAACAAATATGATGGATTCACCTCTATTTTTTCTTGGGTTAGCTATTATGTCCCATCTTTATTTCAGCTAGGTTAGCAGTGCCATTACATACACGTACATTTTAATACTTAAGTTTAAGAAAGTTTGATACTTAACCAATTGTGAAACGTCTTGTTAGGTTCTTATTTATAATAGTCAATCTTTCTTGTAAATCTTGCTCGAAAATGACGGCGGCTATCTGTTTTTGCCCAGGGAAGGTCTCAGTACAATCATGTACCCAATCAAAATTTGTTTAAGTTTGGTTTCATACGAATCGATGGTCCACAAAATTCAAATTTTTTCATCAACCATTGTGTCTCGACAATAGTTGGACATAAAGATCACACAGTAGTTCTATATATCATCTACACCAGCCTCGCTTCAATACATAAACCTCGGCTACTATTATCTAAAAGTTAATTCAGTGGATTCAATAAACACAAGGAGAATAATCCCCACACAAATTCAACTTAGGAAAATGTTAAACCTTTTTACCTAGCGAATATCGTTCCATAACGAAATGTAAGTAAACATGTTAAGTTTTTTGTAACACTAGAAAACGCTTAAGTCCGCGCGTGTTGGATGAGCGTAATTGGTGAATTGAGCTGCCTGTTGTTATGCAAATTTGCGGTTGGGTTCTGTTGGTAAATCTTATTAAATTGAAATGTTTTAATTTATTACTAAAATAAAAAATTAACTTCTTTTTTTTTAATTAATTCGTAATTGTTTAAAAAATCGTAAATTGAAATTTTTATAAGATAATATCTCGATTGCGCTCAATTTACAGTATATATTATTCATAATACGGTTCTGGCGAAAAAATCATTTCATCGGATAAAGAATGTACACAGCGGGCAACTCATAATCCGGTGTTTAAGTCAAGAATTTTTAAAAAGAAAAACCGAAAATTTGATTATGATATATGTTTTTCATGCGCTCAATTTCACAGGAATATCTAAATTCATAAAATAAGGGTTGTGTAAAAATCATTAAAATCGATAAAGCATGTAAGTGTTATCAGTCGAAGAAATTTTTTAATGAAAAAATCGTAAAATGCATGTTTCATGGGATACTTTTTCGTGTTTGGCGGCTCAAAAACGTGGCAGTTCTAGTTCGCGTTTTCGAAGGCCCCTCCCCCTAAAATTTCATTTCATCGCAATCGGAGTATCGGTTTAGCCGGAATCGTGTTAACAGACAGACAAAATAACAGAAAAAAAAAAAAAAAGCAAAAACATCTCCGGATTTTTTTCTCCAGTGTAGTGAATGGAATCTTCGCTTCGCTCGCTACGCTCATCCAATACCTGAACAAATGGATTTTCGTGAAAATTTGGAAACAATATAATTTAAATTTTCATCATTTTCCTTTTCCATGGTACTAATTGAAATCGGTCCAATCTTCAAGATACGCTAGTTTTAAATTCAAGCGTCGGCCATCTGTTTTAGATATGGTCGTCCCCCTCAAAAAGCAGACTCTCACTCGATTGTTTTTATCTATGGCTCCATACGATCTTTTGGATACCACATACATAGCTCTTTTCACCTAAGCTGCCACGGAAGCTGTTTCATACCTATGCTCCCCCCTATAATGCCAGATCTTCGAAAACTACGGCTTTCACATTTGTGCGGTGATGGTGGGGAACAGTAGCGGTTTTATGGCTGCTAGACCTGGAGACACTCAATCTTCAGGGGTGGCACCTTCCTTCAGCTGACGCTGCAGAATCCCGTCTAACCAGGCAGACCACCATTGGTACGTGGGTGGCGCGCATGACGCGGGGGGCCAGTCGTCGAGTGGGGTAGTGTGTACCTAGCTGACTTAGACCTCCGTGCTGTAAATCACGTCTCGAACTCCCCTCGGCGGGCTTCTCGTGGAATTATTCCCTTGTGGGTGCGTGCTCCATGGTAGGCGCATGACCTAAAGGTTGGTTGCCTTCCCGAGCCGGGAGTATTTACATGAAATACCGTACCCGGTCACCATCACCTGTAGCGCAAGGACGCTGCACATCGCCCACGCTGGCACACATCGGATTTTTAGTTAGAGATGGTGCTTCGCACCATGCATAAAATACCAGGGGAGAGCTTTCGAGACCCCCGACCACTCCCAAACAGACGGCGATACAAACCAATACTATATATGGTCATGATTACCATATAAATATGATTGTTTGAGATAGGCTAAAGGAGTATTTTTATTTTGTACAGAGATGCGTTTGTTGCTTTTTAGTACACAACCTACTAGTTGAACCGCAATTAATACATTGACCGTCGCGTTTCTACACTTCAAACATTTATTTGCGACAATATTCCACCCCCCGTAATATTTAACTCGATGTAAGGCAAAGAAATTAGATAAAAAGTAATGGACCGCGCTCCACCAACATGATATTCTTATGGGTTAAAACTTTTCATACTCTACCCGGCGCCTCCACAACAATGCTATTCTTTGTTCGAACTTTTCATACTCTACACCCAGCACCTCCACCACCATGCTATTCTTATGGAGTTAAAAATGTTTTCATACTCATACCGCGGCGCCTCCCCCCCAATGCTATTTCTTTGGAGTTAAAACTTTTCATACTCTGCCCGTCGCCTCCACCAATATTGCCTATTTCTTGAGTTAAGAGTCATCATAAAGACAAACATGTACTCGGCCGCTCGTAACCACTCAAATTAGTGTTTGTAATAAGCTCTGGAGAAAATTGAAGCTGACATGCACATGACATATATATTTTCATGCAGATCAACTAACTACAAACAGAATTGCTGATGTATAAACCTACTATTCACATTGTTTATTCGTATCCACGCGACTGGAGCACTCTCTTCTTGTTCCCCTTGGCGTTCGACTTTAGCGGTAACCATTGATGTATAGTAGTTTTATACATACTATCAACCTGCCTCTGGGCCCGGGTACAAGTAGCAAGATCATGTCACTGCTATCGTAAAAGGCGATTCCGAAGAAAAGTCCACTCGCAACTAGCTTGTAAGAAGGGTTATATTATTTACTCCCCGAAAAAAGGCTAGCTCTGCATCGTCGTCGGGGGACCTTGCCCCTTCTCCTTGCAGCCCCTCGACGACGATGACGACAATGAGCAACCACAACGAGGACGAAGACAAGCACGACCGGCGACATGAGAACCCCCTTTCCTCCCCTTACCCGTGGCTGGTTCACCAGAATGCCCCCACTCCCCCCCCCCCCCCTTGTAGTTAAGTGGTGCATATGTTAACGGGTAACAGTCCTTATCCAAATAACAATAAAAAAAACGTCCTGCTGTCAAGAGTCATTTCAACAACGATTGTTTGATTGCGACAGCATCCTGGGATTGGTGCAAAATACAATGCCAGTGTGATGCTCGGAGTATAAAACTCCTCACTGCCGCTCGACCTCACCCTCCGTAGAGAAGAGGTGCCATGTCTAGACTTCGATAGGCCCACCCTTTCTAACTCACGGATATCGTTCTTAACCGAGAAGTGGAGCAAGTATGTGCACATGTGATGTACCTTTCAAACCGTCATTCATATCTAGCAGAATGTCCAATATCGGCCTTGCTCACCGCAATGTGATTCTTGTCAAGGCCAAGGGGTGTAAGGCTACTCAAACCTTGAGATACATATTTCATATGGACTTTAGCATATCAAACTCATTTTCTAGATTTGCCTATAATAGTTGGCATGTCAACTTTGAATTATAATTGGTATTAATATTCCACTGCCGTCAAATTTTCATTAATTTATTAATCATTTCACTTAGTAACCAAATAATTAATTCTATTATACTTGATTTTAGGTTAGGAACATTCACACTGGAGATTTTTCTAATGCAATCGAAGGCCAGTTCCAAGGTTTTTAAAACAGATCGACAGCTTGATTTTTGCTGGAAACAGTCGACCACACGTAGTTCACCATAAATAATGTTTTTCATAGAAACGAGTGAAAAAGGCGAGTATGCTCACTGGAGGACGTTGTCCTGAGTCTAATAAAGGACTTGCCGTGTAGCTAGGCAGCTTGGAGACGTTCAGTGCCAATGTAGATTGTTCTCAAGCGCGTGTTGGCCTATTTTGCTGATTTAATCTCACTTGCGTGTATTGCTGCGACGCAGGTTGAGCTGTTTTAGACCTTACTAAGGGTCGATTAACTTATTCCCTACACAAGGCATAAGTCCCCGCATTTTGTCTTATGGTTTGAGGGATCTCAAGTGAGTAGGAGATGGTTTTATTGGCCAGTTCCGTGGAACCTGAGGTGGCGAATACTGATTTCACTGAGAGCCAGTTGTATT